>JAOXNN020000039.1:394176-410259 GCA_028571205.2 Hydropsyche betteni | reverse complement strand
TCGCACTTCTACAGTGAAGTATGCAAGAGTGAGATGCGAATATGTACGTACATTAAGTTCGACGCTGTTATTTAAGCAAATTTGTTCACAAAATAGCTTAGATGTACTATTATTGTGTATTGTATTGTAAGTGTATTAGAGCAATGTGTAGAAGATATACAAAGGTAAGGAAAGGTTAAAATCGAGCGTCCTTATTGAAAGACCGTCTTATATAATTTTTTTTTGATTCGTTGAATTTGAAGTGTAAAAACTGTAACATGAACAATCGAAAACTTATCAAAATTTAACGAAAAAAAAACAACACAACGCAAACAGAATCATCTGAATAAAAAACGCAATCTTTTACATAACAAGCTTCATTTTCGCCACTTGAACTCCAAATGTGGACCATTGTGTCTCGGTTATTTCCCATTATGGCCGACGATACGAATACGCCCACGACCCGCGAATCGCATTCGCGAACGAGCCGACAGTTATCGTCAACATTTCTCACCTTGGGTTGTCCATTTGGATCGGTGGGTGTTTGTTTTGAGCTGGGTGTGGCCGAAAGGCTGCACGGGAAACAATTAAAACGAGGCTCGCGCGGTGTTGCGTGTGTTAAAAGTTAACATGCGAACTTTGATATGTTGATTTATCGGATGGCGACCGTGAAAATTGGACCGAAAATAAAACGGACATAAAACATGTCGGCGGAAAAATAAACGGGCGTGTCGGTTTTTTGTCAATTGTGTTCTGGATCGGAAAACGTCGGATGTTCATAAATTATTATGCTAATTTTGTTTAAGTGTACTATATTATTTCTTGACAAGTAAATATACTTGTGTTTGCGAAAATATAGAAAAATTATTTGCTCTCCTAGTAAAGAAAAATCTACGTGTTATGAATATGAGATGATTGGTTCATTTTTTTTTCAACCTTTACGACATCTTTTACTGGACAAGATCTATACAAAAATATTAAAAATTTATAATTTTTTTATAAAAGAAGATAATTTTAATTGAAATCATAATAACTTTGCAGGAAATTGGTGCATTTTGAATAAATCGAATTATTTTTAATGACATATTTTCATATTTGAAGATTCACAAATTTAAACAGTGCTTAATCGATCATTAGCGAATGTCAAATTTCGAGATAGACTTGAGTGGCGACAAACATGCAAAATAAATAAATCCGTCATCGAGTGTCCTTTGTCGTCAGATCGTCAATGCAATAAATCTTGCGGGATGTTCTTATCACGACGAAATATTTTAATTAATTGCAAATGCAGAAAAAAAATAACATTTCTTTTGAGCGGCATCGGCTTCCGGATCGAAAATGACGTAACGCGCATTATTGCTAAACGACGATATATGAAAAAAATTATTATAGATAATACGGAGAAGAAAAAAATTGGCCGAAAACGAACAAACCCGACCGAATGATCTCACCTCTCCTCCGAGGCTATGGAAAACTCGACAAAATCGCCATTCTATAATGTGAATCGTATTGATTGGGTCGTTAAAATGTCAACGATGATCTATAAAGAATGGGTCTGTTCTTCGGCTGATGGACCGTCGAAAATTCCGAAATCCAACTAAAACAACAAACGACAATGTAGCAAAAGTCGAAACCACATGATGTCAGATAAATCTTTATTTATAGACATTAGTTAACATCGACCGTCTTGACGGATGTGCGAAAACTCTAAATTGGATGACCGAATCCAAATCACATAATCGTCTGGATTAAATAATAACGCAAAAAAATCGACAATCGAATGTTATATCCGTTCGAGTCGCCCTTGAAAGCCTCGGTGCCACTACAAAGTAGAAGTGGAACAGTTTGTTTTTTCCGTACCTTGCCACCTGGTCGTTAACTTTGAAATACGACAATTTCTGACTATCAGATACAATAGAGACATTATTATCTGTGCTCTATAATGTCCAGTTTATGTTTCTGGTGCGAAACCAACGAAGGCCAATGCCCCGGGCGTTGAATTCTAAAACCTCTCACATACACAAATTGTCTGGATATATTGAAATTTCGATTAACTGTCACTCCGTTGTAGTGCATTGTTAAATATAAAGAAAAGTTTGTATATGCGAGTTCAAAAAAAAGATGAGTTGCATATTTTTTCTTTCGAGCAATTTCGATTCGTTAAAAAAAATAATTCGTAATGACTTCTATTCCATATCACGATGGAGAGTGGAAGTTCATAAAATATTTAAACTCACAATCAGATTTATTTGTTGAAGCTTTTGAAACGGCTTCTCAGACTATTTCATATAAAAACAGACTCGAGCTTGTGACTTATTAGTATTGCTTTTGCTCGACGAGATATTTCCATTTTCGTGCTGAGATCGTTTGCGTTGCGTGTTTCGAGTATGCAATTTGAGTGTTCACTTTGTGAGTCATTGTAATCGACTTATTTTAAATGACGATAGAGTAAATTGAGTTTAAAAGTAATACGATTATCATTTTAATCATTAGAATGCTGATCGTGTTAAATTTACGAGAAAAAATACAATTTCATCACAGAAATAATATTTTAACCTTGTTAATGAATACATCAGTTTTCATCGATTATCAAAGTTAAGCAATAATTAATGCAGTCTATACACAAGGATATTTGTATTATTGCATTGACTTGAGACAATTTAGTAACAGATGGTTTTTAATATTCAAACTCTTAATATTTAAACTCATCCTTATCACTTCACAAATAACAGAAATGATATAAAAAAAACATCAAAATCTCATAAACAATGAAAAAGCAATGGATATTGTTTTACATTTTATACAGAGTGGTCCAAAGGTCTGCAAAAAGCATCCAAAAGGTGGTTTTGTGTTTGTACCCTAATTTTGAAAATCGGTTAGATATAAACATGTTTGGTATATCAATTGAAAGGGCTTTAAACAAAGATGTTTTTGAAACTATTTGAAAACTTTGGAAACAAGAAATATCAAAAAGCCCTAGTCTCTTTTAATTTCAGTAATTTTTTGATAACAAATTATGTATTTTTAATAGTTTTTTGCTGATATAGATTTTTGTATTCATATTTCAGGATTAAATACATAGTAAAAAAATAAAAAAAGGTTTATATACCATTACCTTTAATTTGAGAATTATTATTATTGCGCTTACAAGATTTTGGATTATTTCTTAAAAACCACAAAAATACTAACAACTCAAAAACTATGATACTGACAATGAGACATGTTTGTTTTAAAATGTTCCAAATAACATGATCTCTTTTAGACATTTTTCAGACTTCCATTATGTATATCGATTTATAAAAATAATCAGAATCGATTTTCAAACAGAATCACATAAAAACACCATCGAAAAACCGAAAAGGTGTTACCTCTAAACCCGATAAATCATACGGAGCCGTATAGCTCGAAAATCGCATTGAACTTGCACGGCCATATTAATCGGCTGCGATTTGCATACGAATTGCAAATCGAAAATTTTTGCGCGGCCGCATCCGGCTCAAAAGTTAAAATTGTGAAAATTGCCGAATCCAAAACGGCGGCAAGAGTCGAAAATCGCGCACGGAGAAAGCAGGCTTCGATGTGTGTGTGTGTGCATGGGGTTTTATACGATTGATGTGTGTGCAAATGTTGAGAACCTGTGGGTGGTTTGTGTATGTAAGGTGAAATTGTTAACAGTGTAAATATGGGTGCAATGTAAGTGGTAGGTCGACATATTTGGACGACATGACCGTTGGTCCCCTTTTGTTTGGGTTGTGATGGAAATTTTATGGTGTGATCGTGTCGAACATCAAAATGGTATTTATTTTTCATAATTTGAAAGAAAGTAATATTGAAATATCGAAATGGTAGATTTCTAATGGTGTTTTTTTTATGAAAAGGCGACTAAAAATCATTGATCAGATTTTCAATCGAATTTTCCATACAAAAATATTCTAATCTAATTCAATGAGATTTCATCATGAAAAATAATGAAAAATATTTGTAATATAAAATTTTGAGGATATAAAAAAATTTAAATGGTTATTACGTAACCAGTCGCAGAATTACATGTGAAATTTTATTTCGTTTTTGTGATTAACTGTTCGTTGCACAGTTCAATTTCAATCAATATTATCGTTAGTTGTGAGAATCTCGTTTAGGTAAATAAAATTATGTAATGAATTTTACTAGATGCTCGATGTGAAAATCTATCATGTGTTTTTTAATCTATCCAAAAAAATCTCAACCGGTCTTTGAATGTTGTAGGATAATTTCTTCGCGAACAATTTAAAAAAAAATTCACACAGTTTTTATGATACAATAAAAGTATAAAATATTATTTCAATTAAGAAAATCAATTAAGATAATATAATGAACATATAAATTCACCATTAAACATTTGAATAAATCAACATCGTCTATATGATTTTCCGTATTGTATTATTTATTGCGAAAATAGCTAGCTTAATTTCAAGGTATACGAACGTTCCTATATCGAAGAAAAAACATATATAATATGTTCTTAAATTGAAAAGATTTTATATTGATTAAAAAAAAAATACGAAATTTTTTCTCACCGTTGTCCGATTGAGATCCTCCATCAGTGTCATCTTCGTAATAATCGTCATCATAATCTAAAACAGCATGCACTTGTGACTTGCCACTCTGTCCACTTAACCCACTACTCTGTACTCTAGTAAAGCCGCCAGGTCTGCTAGGATAATTCTGTTGCTGTTGCTGCTGTTGTTGTTGTTGTTGTTGTTGCGGTTGCTGTTGCTGCTGCTGTTGTTGTTGCTGCTGCTGCTGCTGTTGTTGTTGTTGTTGTTGCTGTTGCGGTAGCTGCTGCGGCTGCTGTAGTGGCTGCTGTTCTCGATTATCATAAGTTCTATAATCATTAGGCTTCCTAGGAGCAGGATCGCTTCTGGATCCGAAAAATTCATTCCCAACGTTGCTCCTTTCAGCCGCCTGTTTAGGAACCTCTTGTTCATATCCACCATAGTATCCAGCCGTCCTTTCACCATAAACTGTTCTTTCGGTGTGATCCCTGTAGCT
Organism: Hydropsyche betteni; assembly: GCA_028571205.2. Lineage (NCBI taxonomy): Eukaryota > Metazoa > Arthropoda > Insecta > Trichoptera > Hydropsychidae > Hydropsyche > Hydropsyche betteni. The sequence goes on along the minus strand of JAOXNN020000039.1, from coordinate 405,249 downwards.
GTTATCAGGCGGTGGCAAATAGGTGGGTGGATTGTAGGGACTTCGGGCTTGAGCAGGGACAAAGGGGGAGGGCGGAGCCCCCAGCTGGGGCCCCGGTCCAAAGGGGGACTGCAGGTAAGGAGCTGCAGCCCCGAAGGGGAGGCTATAGTTGGACAAGGCTATAGCCATTTCGCCGCACAATAGGGCGGCTAGTAAGTAAGTTTTGAACAGCAACGTGCCCATCGACGCGATCATCGGTCACGATTTGCATTTCACCATTTTATGTAAAAAAAATAATATTCTAACGATTTTGGTCGCGTGAAGGTGCACTATTTTTTTAAACTACGTAGGAACTGTAGATTTTTTTGGATTATTTTCGTCACAAGAACACTACCGAGTGGTCATTTTTAGGGGATGCGCCTGTGGCGTTGCGCTTCTTTGCACTCGAGGCAGCGATGCGTTTTTGCTGTCATTTCACGAAAATCTGAAAAATAATTTAGAAACGATAAGTACAATAAGATAAGCTTCATCTTTCAGCATTTTTTATCCGTGTGTCTTAGACACATGGATAAAAAAAAGCTGAAATTAGTGTCTCTATATAATAAAATTATACTGGATCTATGGTGTGATCGTAAATTCTATATTTTGAATTGTGTTTCAATTTATTTTTTAACGACCGATATATTTTTTAGTAATATTTTCGAAACGCGACACTTTCAAAATCGATGTTTTCGTTCGAAAGTTCAATGTACTGAAAATTTTCAATTTGCAAAACGTGATGTCCCTCTCTTACATATATGAGATGTTGCAGAGTGCTATCCTGTTCTTTGTTTTATAACATTCTAAAAAAAAATAAATTTAAAAACTTGAATAAATTATTTAAATTTTCACATTTATTTTTTCAACGAATTTTTCCATGCGATCGACAGGTGAATCTCGCAAAGATTTTCTAATTAGTAAAACGATCTTTTTTTTTAATATACATATATACTATACAATTAAAATAATGATATTAAACGATAAAATTCTGAAACACAAACTAAACGTTTATACATTATAGTTTTCACACTTCAAATTCAGCTTTCTAAACATCAAAATTGAATTTGAAGTCTAAAAACTATAAGTATTATAATATTTTATAAATCGGTATAGTAGTTAAAAGGACCAATAAAGAAATAACTCTTTGACTACCGCAAAGATTATTTTTTTATAAGTTTTTCATTGAGAATAATATCCCAAAAACAAAAATATAATTTAATGAATACGAAAAAAATATAAATTCTACTATTCAATCATAAAAATGATTGTTATGCGTGTGAGGAATTCCGGTTAGCGATAATGACGCTCGTAACAAACGTAACCGCATTCCGAACAGATTTTAACCTATACGCGTATTTTTCGAATGGAAAAAAATCGTAAAACTGACACTAAAACGTATTCAAATATCGGCATAGTTCTAATCGTAAATTGAAATCGGTTCTGCACGTGCAAATAAATATGGCGAGCGTGAAAGGAGCGAACGAGGCCGCAGGTTCGATGTCGTATTCTGATAAATTCTCGGAAGAAAGCGAGGTCGAAAATTGTTCGGTTTACAAAACGCTGCATTCATTATACTTACTCAGATTAAATCTGAAATGATCTTTTGCGTCTATACTGTGCAAAAATAATATCACAGCCGCGCACATTTTCCTAAGGTTCAAGGATTCGGAACGCGCGCTCGAAAACGTTCGAAAATCCCAATTTTTTTTCTCTCGATAAAACAAAAATTATCGAGCGCAACACAAACGGTGCCGTTTAATGAAAATAATGTGCGAAAAAAAATTAGAAACGTACAAATTCGAAATGTCAAGATCAGATCGAAGATTAAAAAGTTTTATACATATTATATAATGTGTCGAGATCCGTACGAGAGGCGCCTCTTAATTATTCGTGTAGTCTTGTTTTATACACATTTTTTCGAAGACAATGAAACAACAGCGAACTTCGCGATACATCACTGAGTTTATTTTTACAAATTGAAACATAAAAAGAGCGGCGAAGTGGCTTTTCATATGAACATATAGGAGGCAAAACTTAATGGTTTTGATTCGATCGTGTGCGGAATTCGCATGACATTTAAAAGACATGCGATTGTCATTAAAAAGAGCCGGTCAACGACTCGTATATGTTTGAAAATCGACGCATGTACATATTTTGAATTCTAAACTTGCTAATTCACTCGTAGGGTTGCCAGATTTTGTAACGAATCTCCACATTTGTATCATGGTAACGAATAAAATCATGCAAGAATATCACAAATTCAAATGACGGTTTCTGGACCACATGCGTTTCTGGACAACATGCGCTTCTAGACCAACAACTAAACTTCAATCGTTTAAACTTTTGTCGTAATATAAGTATTTATAATATAAGTTGCAATAATAAACTGAAAAAATAAAAGATAATCTCATACGATAATATCATCAGAATATATACGTGATTCTCTTTTCGGACATAAAAATCGCAATATTTACGACATATAAAAAATTCGAACGACCAATTCAAATAGACACCGACCCAAAACGGACAAAAACGAAAAATTTCATTAGACACCGTCGAATTTCCGGCACAATTTTCCACAGAAAAATCGAAAGTGTGTATCGACGAAATGTGCGCGTCTCGCCGATGTTACGGCACCGTTTCATTTTTACGTCACGGACGACTCTCCTGACTCGTCAATTTCTAATACGAAAAAGTGTGACACACGAAAAGTCGTTTTCTAACGTGCAAACGAACCGAACCACCGTGGCCATGGTGAAAGCTTTCGTTTTCGACATCCTCGTCGCCTCCTTGATGAGACACGTTCGCCTGTTATCGATGTTTGATGGATGAATTGGGTCGATGATGGTTCTATTGTGGTTTGTTATTCATCTATCATATATATATATATATATATAATATAATTGTTTTTTTTTTTTTAAATATCGGTCAATTTTAATTGAAGATGTTTTATGTCCAGAGGATTTAGTGCGTATTTTTTATTACATCTGATCATTATATATTTTATCATTCAATTTTTTTCTTTATATTCTCACGAAATAGAAAACCTGAATTTTTCATATATAAATTCATTGTCTTGTCATTTATTTATCCTTCAAATTTCAATCATTTAACTCTACATAAAATTTCCTTACTCTCACCCATATGCATTCTTTTTATATCAATCAATCAATCTATAGCCTTTTTACATTTCGAATTCAATCTTATGCAGATCAAATACAATCTTTTTTTAAATCAAATTCTACCTCTTTAAAATATAATTCAAAATTTTAAACTTCAAATACTATCTTTTACAAATTAAATTAAACCGTCAGAAAATATTAAGACCGTTGTCATTGTAATCAATGAAATATGTATTTTATACATACAATCTATTCTTTAATTTGACTTTGATAATCTCACAATAAGTTAGTGGTTTTTTCAATTTTTTTTCATACACGATTACATAATTTTTTTAATAAATCAATCTGAAAATAGATACCTTTGATATGTAGTTAACATTTCTTTTGTATTTGTCATGAAATCATAACAAATTTGAAAAAGAAAAAATTGAAATTGAAATTGATTTGAAATTTCCTCAGAAAATAATTTTGCGATGATTGAATTTGAAGTATAAAAGATGTATTAGTAACAATCTATATAACATCCACTGCAGGAAAGCCTATTTTTAACTTATATCTTTTGAATATTCATTTTATAATTATTCTAAAAATATCTCAACATGCAATGTTTTCAATAGTATATTGATTTAATGCAAAAAATCTAATCCAAAAAATAAAATTAATTCTCCACCCCCATATCCCACTCGATCTCTCTTCTTTCCCCTCTTTATTTTCTAACATAACTCGACCCACATATAATTTTTTCCAAATTCAAAAATACCATATAAAAACCTTCAAAATAATCATATCACATCCGCAAATTATTTATACTATAACAATATTATGTAAACAAGAATAATGTCGTAAACGCTCTAACAAGCTCGCTTCATTGTTCGCACATCGAGCCCGCAGTACCGCGTTAACATTCCGATCGAACAACGAATAAATAATACACAATATTAATATACATAAAAAATGGCAAAGAAAGCGAAAGGTTAACGTCGACAAAACCTGAACTTGCCGCGGTGACGTGTTCGCACTCGGATGGCATTCCTCGGACGGCACACGTGAGCTGTCACCGAAACAACTCCACACTCCCACAAATATACACGTCTGTTTTGTTCGTTTATTCTATTTTTGTGGATATCGTAAAAGTCATAAATGGACACGGCGTCGGATTGTTGGTCTCTGTGCTGTGTAACGGCATATTTTCGCGGTGAAAATGCGAGGAGGTTCGAAGTGCCGAAATTTAATCGGGTTGTGGTGTCGATGATTGTGGGACAGGTTGATCGATGAAAAATGATATGAATGAGTTGCTTTCTTGAAATAGTAAAATATAATATCGTAGATTTGATTTTTTTAAGTGAAACTTTTGTAGGGATGTGAAACGAAAATTTGAGGAATTTTTATTTTTATATTGATAATTGTTTTTTTATGATTATGATGATCATTATTGATTGAAATTGAGTCTAAAAACTGTAAGAAGACGCTTTTTTTAAAAATCGAAAGGATTGCTTAAAATTTTTAATTTGGTAATGTTACATAATATTCAATCAAATTTTGATATAAAAAGTTATTTTATACTGAAAAAATATGCGATTTCTAATAATTTTATTTGCCCAACTCATTACAATACCAATCAATATAATATTCAACAAAATCGATTATGTAAAGCATACTTATGTATAATCGATTACTTTCAACGTACAAGAGTTCCTCGCAATATATCTTTCACATTTATAACCTCGTTATTTATTTTAATTCCAAATAATAAAATAAAATCCAAACCAAAAACACACATCTTAATTATCCCAAAGGCCGTCGATCACGCGAAAAGTGTAATACATCACAAACGAAAACATCGACCGTGCAAAATCCGAATCTATTCAAAACAACAATTTCCATGCGGACCGACAAAGAGAGGCACACGCGCGCACAAAAGAAAAGCGAAATCGGAAAAACGCCAATTGCGCAAAAGCGTTGCGTCGCTCTCGTGTAGGCGTGTTGGCCATTTTCTTTTGAGCAAATAAATAATCGGTACGTTTGTGTAAATTGTCGCCGCCAATAGAAATATGCACGTGAATGTGTGTGCATTCTCAAAATTGTGGCGCAACTCGGTCAATGAAGCGTCACGAACGTTCGACGACACGGAAATTCAATTGAACGCAGGTCACGAAAGGATTTTTCAACTTTGGTGTGTATGAAATTCTTGTTTTAAGACCCAAATGATGTTTCGTTGTTTGATCGAATGCGAAATGGGTTGATTATTCTGTAAGAAATGCGAATAGGAGGTGAACTTGTGATGCACTCGAATGTTATGGTGGTAGAAGAAAATAGTTGAAGTGGAATATTATTTGAAAGGATTTGCAATTTGAAAGATCTTTATAAAAGTAAGTAGTTGAAATATTATTTTGGATATAAATGATTTGAAAGTTACAAATTGCCGATGATTGATAATGATGATATTATACATATAATATATAGAATGTGTTTGAAATGGGCTCGAAGATTAAAACAGATCAGAATCGAAAATAAACACGGATTCGTTCGCAGAATGTGGCCGTTTTATTTCGGTATAAATAAAATTTGCATACTTTTCATCGTCGGGTACCTATGCGAGTTTCGGTGAAATGAACTGTGTGTTGTCGACGACCTTCTTCGCATTTTTTTATCATCGTTTTGATTCAAATACAAAAAATATGACGCAAACGCGACGCGCTCTTCAACAGTAACAAATCTTCAACGCTGCTCGTATACAGTTCTGGGCACGAGACACAAATCGGACCGAACGCCATATTAAAAAACGAACTATTGCAAAACCCAAATTCGAACTGAAACAACTCTGAGCCAATTCCGCCGATCGCCCTGTCTCTTGGCCGACATAAGACGACACTTTTGGCGTTTCATTGTCGTCGACAAAGTTGAACTTTCCTGTTGTTTTTCGAGCCGAGTTGTGTCGTCAACTTTGATAAATCGACGCAGCCTTGTGAGCGAACGTCGCCGTCTCTCGAAAACGGATCCTACATTGTTCGTTCGCTTTTGAAAAGGCTGCTTTTAAAAGCCTCAACAGGGTTAAATATGGTGGCAAATGAAGTGGATGGCGGCGGATAATTGGTGCAAGGGATTGACGCGTCCCTCGGTTTCTGGTATTTTGAAATGCTGGTTGACATTTAAAAGTTGTCATAAGTCGATTTTTTTGTTGACGCGAAGGTTTTGTCGAGGGCGGATATGAAAGATAACGATAATAAACCGATCCAATAAAGTTTCGTATAATAGAAGTGGGTAGAAATTTGTGGAATTGAAATTGTTAAACATGAATTAGTTTTATAATATAATATTCTAATGTCAATAAAGCATGAAGGTTGAATATGAGATATAAGGTATACACTATTTTAACATCAAAATAGTTTTAAAAAATCAATGCAAATATAAAAAAATGCGTTTTACTTCACATAAAAGTTCAATCGATCCAAATATTATATAATATAATATACTCCATACTATTTTTCAGAGAAACCGCACAAGTAAACATTTACAAAACTAAACAGCAGTAAAAAATCAGAAAGTGAAAGGTTCCCATACATCTTATTACACATCAAAGAAATTGATTGAACTGTTACTCTTAACCGACACCGTGATCGATACTTTTATTTTGAAACCTATCGAAAAAAACCCGAAGATTCAAACGGGCCAAAAGCACCTTCATCTCTAGGGGATTTCCCCGAATTTTCCCGTCCGAAAAAAGCATTTTCCCACCACGAAACATACATACACGTTCACATAAAGTGACATAACACAATTGCGTATGTACAAAACCGAAAACGTCACACGTATTCGGACCGCGGTTCGAATTTTAATTGGGCCTCGTTAATCGATCAAAGGCGACACGTCCGTGAATGAAAATTTGAAGTCGCCGAGCGTTTTTCCTTTGAGATCTCTTGTGTGTGTGTGTTTTCGATTTATTTTCATTTTATTTTCGTGTTTATATCCGTGTAATTGAAAGCGGCATTGAATGCGTTTCGCCAAGGCCCGGCCTCACGCGAGTTTTTCGGCCTTTTGTCCTTTTGACGTTTCGCGGTTTTTCGAATATCAAAACAGTTTTTCGGTGATGGTTCGAATGTTCTTTTGACGTTTTGTCGTCGTATTTTTTTGTAATTGGTGCTTTTTGAAAATTGGAAGTGCTCTTACATCATGCTGAATACATTATCCGTTCAATTAATTTAGACCCACTATCGATATGAAAAACGTATTTATTCTCTTCAACTTCATGATCATTCTTATTAATTGGATCGAGGACTATAATTTTAACTTAATCTAACAAATAATTCATTTGATTGATCAATGAAATATATAAAAAAAAGTTTTTTTTTAGTTGATTGATATTATTTCAGATTTTTCTGTGTTTTCAGTTGAGTAATTTATCTTTTTTTTTCTAGAAAATTAAGAGAGTACTGAAAATAATTATGAATCCCTTAAAATTCTTTAGAAATTAAGGTAAATAAATTTTCCCATGAAAAACATTTTTGACTTGCTTAATATTTTTTATGATCTAAGAAAAAATGAATTGACATTAGTTAATTTATATGTAACAACTTATTTATAAATATTTTCAAATTTTAAACAATGAATACAGTAATAAATATTTTTCGAAGAAAAAATATCAGCATTGTACTAAAATATTTAGAATCAAAATAATATTTATAATTGCAAAATAATTGTCGTGGAATTTCGTTTATTTAAGTTATTAAAAAAAAATACACGAAATTAATTATAATTCAAATACACATACACATGGATTTTGATGATCAAAAACCACATTAAAATCAAGATTTCAACATAAACATAAATTCGTCGAAATTTCGCAACTCGCCATCACGATATCGAGATCGATCGTGTGATGTTCGCCCGATATTGCAATTATGCACTTATTCATTGCATGATCCAATGTAAATAAAATGAGTAATGATAGGCGAACTCTACGTTCTCGGATCGGCTCTTCGTGAAACTATTATATTATATCATTTTTATTTAGTTAAATGTAGAATTTGTCCAGGAAAGTGTTCTTTTTGAATCGGCGATTGTGCGTATGGAGTGTGTGTGAATTTAATTTTTTTTTCCTTTTCGCAATATGTTTATGTGTATGAAATTCAGGCTTCATTTGCATGTGAAATTTGAATGCGCGTTCGTGTTGATTTTTCGTTTTCAATGTATTCGGTAGGAACTGTTATAAAATTGCGTTTGTGCTCGTAATGAAAATGTCAATGTTAAACGGTTATCGGAAAAAAATATTTAATTCATGTTTATTTCGTAATGTCATAATATTTTTTAGTTCAATATATTTTTTTCATTCCAAATTACCAATGTGTGGCAACACATTCGAAATGGCAATCGTGCAATAGCAGCGGAAATGCCGTAATTACTTACGTTTCGTTTCGGAACCGCCGATTTTTAAAACACGACAATTAATATTTACAACGATAATTCAAGAGTTACAACTGTCGAAAATCGCGTATTTCCTGAAATCGCAAATCCGTCAAATTCAACAAAGAAAAAACGGAAAACCTCTCGTCGAAAGCACGTACCGAAATAAGGCTGTGCGAATGAAGAATGAAGATTGGCCGTAAATGGGTGAAGGAAACCGCTCGAAAGGTCATTGGCGTTATGACACATGATAGCGAAAAAAACCACACATGCGAAAAAAACACACACGGAGGATTCACGTACGAGAACGAGATGGTAAAGGCGACGAGCACGTGCTCCGTCCAATTCCATAAATCCGTTTACGAGGCTTTTGCTGTGGGCGAAAGTGGACGAAACTGGCGAAAGTCGCAATGTGGTGTTATGTGCCGGTTTGTCGTATCGTAATTTTGCATAATTCAGTGTACGTGCTTTTTGTGAAACAAAACCGGAAAACGATCATTGTCCTATGAAATAATATGGCATACAAACTAAATATATTAAGATATCTTACGTATCGAAAATTGAAAATCATCACTGAAAAGCTTTCTTCGTATATCGAAAAATATAAAAATAATCCAATCACTCTTCTTTTCATATTCAGGTAATTGATTCGGTATGAATAAATATTCGCTTTATACTATTACCGCAATTGAAAATTGTAAATTTGCATAGCGAAGTTAATTCTCGGTGCATTTTAATCGTATGCGAATTAATTATTTTGGCATTTACGTGTGTTCTCAATGTTGCGTCTTCGTGCGAAAAGCGATTCGTTATATTTTGTTTAAATATTTCAAAACGTGTGATATAACCGACGCTCGTGAATATTATTAAAAGGTGCGTATTGCAAAAATAAATATTGTTAGTTATGAAAAAATATATATCGCGACCGTTTGTGTTGATGCTTGTTCAATCTAATATCGCGTTCGTAATATTCAGATATGTTCACGGTTCAATAAACATGTTCAATGATTTTTTTTTATTATACGAGTATATTTTTAGAATCTTATGAAAAATCAGTGATTTAAATATTTAAAATAAACAATGAATAAATTATTTTATATATAGACTATATATCATGATACATGGAAGTAAAAAATCATTTTTTCCTGTTATTGAAAACGTCAACATCACACTTTTTATCGAATTTGACTCATACGACCGCGATCGAAATACTAGTCTACCGATCGCAAACCGCAACCGAAACGAACAATCGATAATTTTTTCAAAACATTCATAAGGGCAACGACAAAAAATATCCAATCCACATTATACAATCCCACCGATACAATAATCAGAACAAGTTACAAGATACACATCAGAACCACCTACGAACCAAAGCCACTTCCATCCTCGCGACATTCACAGACTTCGTAAAACCTCAAAATTTCATCCTCGAAAACCGCATACAGCGCACTGGCATAACACAAAGTACGGCAACGGCGACCGCCGGGCGATCGCCGACAACGACCCCCGCGGGCTTCCGTCCCCCGAAAAGCCTTAGCAGGCATAAAATACTTACTCCAGAGCCGATCGAAGCCTAAAACACAGCCTTCTCCGACACTCGGACAAGTGTTAAATGGGCACTCGCGTGGCGCGGCTGCTGCGGCCGCCTTCGACGGTGGCACGCGACTCACTGTCGCGCCGACGCTCGGATCTCGTTCTTGAGTTTGTCTCTTTCCGTGTCGACCACTTTGTGGCTTATAGTGTTTCGTTGTTGTGTGTGCTGTTGTGTGTTTTTCCGACGTGTGCCTCCGCGGAGGTGGTGGGCGCTTTTCCGGGACGCGAGAGATGCGAGAGCGTGAGTCATTTGGCGCTGTCTTTTCGATTCGTTCTTGGTATTTATTTTTGTATTGTTTTAAGCCCTGATTGTTATGTGAAAATAAAGTGTTATGTGTGCTTATTATATTAATAATTAATAATAATAATAATAATATTTACCTCGTATCCTCGAAATCTGCCTTTCGTGCGTACCTTCGCTAAGAGGGGCGACTCGCGGAAAGACGTGTTTCGTTAAAATTTTCCTCGCCTCGGCATTCTGTATGCCCCCCGGAAAGCAGTCCTTCGCGATTGTTTGGTCAAATTAAATGAAGTGTTCTCAGTAAATGTAAATGTGGCGCCCGTCGTTTCGCCTAGTGTTGCTGGTACCCAACTAAGTCTACTCAGGAATCTGGCATAGAGTGGGGTGCATGTAACAGACAGAATGCTTTCCTTTCGATAAAATATACATGAGATAAGTTTCGAAAGATTTATCATCATTTTTTTGTATTTCGAAAAAAAATTCTACTATTATTATAATTATATATGACTAGCTGAATTTAGTCTGTATGATCAGGGATTGGTTAACCGATATAGAAGTTGGTATGCTGTAGCACCACCTGGTGGGGAGCTGCAACAAAGTAGATAGCACAAAAACCTTCTCCACAAAAAAAATACATATACATGCCGATTTTCATAGTGATCGGTAGAACGTTGTTGCAGTGAAAAGGGCACAAAT
>JAOXNN020000039.1:377729-393980 GCA_028571205.2 Hydropsyche betteni | reverse complement strand
GTCGCTCTCGACCAGCGAGGTGATCGAGCCGGGCCGGGCGCTGGCGCTGGCTGACTTTGCCCCGCCATCGCTGGGTGCCGGTGAGCGGCTGCTGCGGCTGGCTTATCGTCTCGGCATTCCTGCCTCGGCGCTGACCGCCCCATGGATAATAAAGTAATCAGCTTTGACACTTGTATACGTACGCAATAATTTGCATATATTAAAGACGTAATTTTCTTTATATACTTTTGTTCCATATATTGAAAAGTTTCCAAAGAATTATATTTGTAACCGCAGAAGAATTTTGATATCAATTACTTTGTTATTTTTTTTTTAGAATTGACATCATAACTAGCCTAGCTCAATTGCTCTGAGATTAAGTGATGTATTGGAAATAACAAAATGATGGATTTTCCTTTTCATAATACTACATGTTATGTGTCGAACGTTGACGTAAATTATAGTAACTATTATATTATATGTGAAATATAAGGTCATTTTGAGTTATTTTTCCAAGTATATTCCTAGTAAATTTTTATGATAAATCTCACATGTTTAGTGTGAAATTAGAATCAAAACAATAACAACTTATATGCAACGATCCAATATTATATAGCACAACCTGCAAATTTGGATGGAATAAATAACTTGAATATTTAAGTATCGCATCTAATTTATTGCAAAATGAGTAAAAATGTCTTAATATTTCAATTCTGTCTTAAAGACATAAAGATGATGAACAGGAGTGAAACATAATCTCAATAATTTCACACGTAAGACCCAAATTAACAAAAAATATTCAATTTGTAAACGCACAAAAAAATAAAGCTATTAAAAAACGAACGCAACTCGTGTGAGTCGAATCAAATGCTTTTCGCAACAACGGTCCGCATACCGACTTTAATTGTAACAAGAGTAAACGGTTCAGGAAAAGTCTACACAACTTTTAAGGAACAAAACGTCTCAAGGTTTTCCTTTCTCGCTCCACTTCGCCGCGGCCGCGTAGAAATCGATAAATTTTAAAATTATGATACGCCCGACCACAATAAATAACTCGTGATATCATGCTAGCCGAAAATAACGAAAAAAAAATGCAACACACGGCGCTAATGCTTTCCTGAAGTGCGATATTAAAGCGCTCTATGGATCCGCTATCGTTATAATTGTGCATTGACTTTGAAAGGAGCACGGAGTAGTGGATAAAAGGAAGAAGAAAAGAAAAGAGTCCGAAGTTAAGGAAACGTTAGAACTAAAGGAAAATTTCATTGTTGTTTCCAATTTTTTTTTTAAATTTTATAAATGAAAAAAATTTAAATTGTATTTTTTATTTAAAAATTTAAAGAATGGAATCGAATTGGATTTGAGATAGAGTAAAATAATAAAAAAGTCGATCTTATTCAAAGTAACGCGTTCTAATATATTATAATACATGAATTAGACATCAACGCACTCAAAATTTCTATATCTAAAATACGAAACCCAAAACCGTAATTTTATGTTTGCGTGTAAACTCAATTTGCAATTTTAAATCCAGATTTGATAAATTACCCATTTTGAAACTAAACTTTTATCATTTGTGTATTAAAATATCAAATAGAAAAATTAAAATATTATTGCACTGATTCCTTTTAATTTAATTTTGTATACAAAATTTTATATCTAAAATAATACATTTCATCATTTAAAGGATTTCCCACGACACGTTATTTACCATCAGCACCATTTCTATGTCACGAAAAATGATGTATGATCCACGAGTGTTTAATATAATATATTCATCGATATTTTTACGGGTCTTTATACTAGTTTTCATTGAGTTCAAGACGATCACCTGTTTTTAAGAGGCTATAGCGCAGTGGCCATCGACAATACGAACAAAAAGTCGCTTCTGAAGAGCGAGCGTAACACTTTCCATTTCATTGACGAAAGCGAATCGGTTGCGTCAGACCCTCTTCGTCATCATCATCGTCTTCGTTGTATCTAGTAAATTTTGAGCGGTTGATTAATTCGATCGGATGATTTTAATTTGAATTTTTTTCGAATGAGTTCGTGCCAGAAGTCGATTATGTTGAAAAAAAAAATAGCAATTTTCGAATACATTATTGAGAATGATTTTGCTAATTGATTAATCAAAATTAAAATTGATTTAGAACCCAATTCGAATGTGCTAAAAAATCGCATTCCAGCCATGTTTACTTTCATAATTTTCAGCGATGTCCGAAAGCGGATTTTCTCCAACAGATACACAGGATACGAATTTTTCTGATCGCGGAATTCGGCAATTAGAGCTTTTCGAACAATAATAGTATTGCACTTATGTCACTTGTGCCGGATCATGTCTTCGAGGTCGGGTTTTCCCCATGATTCGACTGAGACAAATGCCAGGACAGTTCCGAAATCTTTTGAAGAATCTTCTTTTGAGAGCCAGATGATGGTGCGTCGAATCGTGACCATTGTTGTTTCTGATCTAAATTTATCGGATTTATTATTTATATCGACCGCAAGATATGCGGATGTTCTGGATTCCCCTGAAGCGGGATAAAACTGAAATTGCTGAATCAATTAGATCCTAGAAAGACCCTTGTGTATCCTCTTGGGGTTTTTCTTATACAAATATAATAAACGCGAAGATGAATCGCCGGATGACTCAGTCGTTTCGTGTATACTTTCGAGACGGAGCAAACGTTCGAAACGGAAAAAAAATATAGCGATCGTATTTAAATACGTATTGTCATCACGCTTCACTTACCAAGGGTAAATCGAAGAGTTCACATCGCGATTCGGCTTTCGAAATGTGTGCGTTTTTAATATTCAGCCGACGTTTTCATAGATTGTTTGACTTACAGGCAAGTGATTCACAGTGGCACGAATCGACGCAATAAACTCGAAAAATGTCACGATTTTCAGTGATTCTGCATGTTTCAGATGACACGACGTCAATTAAAAGTACATGTGTGAAAATCACGTATCAGCTAATCGTATAATGATTTAATCAAATTTCCAATATGCACTTATATATTTATAGACGTCATTATTTAATCAACACATTTTTTATGATACATAATTATAGTTATATCATAGTTTTATGAGACGAAAAACATTCATAATAGGGTCAACTATGCAAATCAAGCAATATTTCTGCATTGGAAAAATAGACCGAGGTTGACAATCGGACTGCAATAAAAAAAGTAAACAAAATCATTCACAAAAAATGCAAAGTTCGAACGAATCGAAAAGAACATTTGATATACAAAAGTATGCACTATACACTCAAAAGTCTTCGAATCAAAGGTGGTCGGGTTAAAAAAATCAAAAAATTAAAACAATTTTCATGGCCGCCGTCTCTATAGTGTACGTGAACGTGTTTGCAATTCGACAGTTTGTGCGATTAACGTAAACGCGGTCACGAAGTGAAAGGTCACGGAAAACGTATCGAGTTTTTTTTTTGACAAAAAAGTTTTCCCTAATGATTATCGACAGTGAAATTTGTAAATGTATCGAATATCATAAAGCGATCACGGAACTTCATCGGTGCGATTTTTTTTACGATTTTCTCGGTCTTTGTCCAAAATAATGAACTGTATAAATTAGTTATTGTTTCAGTTTTTTTCTGAGACTGTTTCCGCCGATCGATCGAATCAATATAAACATATTCGAAGACAATAAATAAATGGACGGATTTCGGACAATACTTAACACGAAGGGCGACACCGTGACTCATTGTATACAATCGTTCGAGGAGGACGTGACAGATTTGCTAATTTTCAAATAAAAAATCACATCACTAATTTCGAAAACACGACGCTAAAGATGCTTAAGATACTCCGGATTGTTCAACATTCAATATATTCACCCTCTTTTTATACTCAAATGAACCGAATTCTTTTCGAAATAATTAAAACATAAAATAGTTAAAATATTATCGCTGTAGTGTTGTATGCTTGGATTCCATTGGGAAATGTGAACGAGCGGGTCTACAGCAAACCTAAATGTTAATCGAATATCTGAATATGGCATGATAATATAATAATTTATCGATTTTTGTTTATAAATCTCGGAATTTATGTATTCCGCATCGGACAGTTTTGATATTCATCTAAATATACAAAATTAAAATATCGCTTTTACTTTTGAAAGCGCAATATATTATTCTTCCGTCGAACGGATGTTTTATAATCGTTTGATATTTCAAAACTTCAATTCGATCTTAATGGGTATTTAATTTTAAGTACCTCAATCGTGATGATTTGACGAAACAAACTTCGTATGGATTTATCAACTCGCTACGATATTTAACATTAACATTTCTATATACAAACAAACAAACAAAAAATAAATAAATAAAGACTCTTTCTTATGAATTCAGGTCTATATGAGAGAATTTATCCTATACGATGCATTGTTTGCACATGACATGCATATTACATATAAATTACTTAATTCGGCATGTGAACGTTGCATTAGTGACTATTGTTTGGCTTATTTACCTTTAGCAAAATTTAAAAAAATACTTGGATTATATATATTTGTTGAAAATTATAAGATTCTGATCTATTGTAATATAATATGTATATATCATTTTTGTTTTCGGACATGAGAAGTGTTTTGATTTCTAAAATAAACTTTTGTTTTTATCGCAATCAAAAAATCCATTGTGTGTTTCCTTTTTATTTACGATTATTTATTCGAATATGATTTTGCGTGGAACTCATTTCACGTATTGAAAATGTGATTGCTCTTTGACAATGTTGACAGAGAGCTAACAAGGCAAACATTTTTTTTTCCTTTTATTTAATATTGAAATCCTTTGCACTATGTTGACAATGGAGCCGTTAACTTGACGCGAACGGTGACGATATATTAATTTAGAAAATGATAAAAATCGGAAAAAAAGAGACCAAAAAACAAACATTGTACGAAAGTTTTAACATATCCGAAAAAGAACGTAGCTGGCGTGGGTGGTAGAAATTTTCTTTACGCCGGTTATGGAAAAACGGGTGAAACTTATCTTATTTATACTAATGAATCCTTATCGATGGTTATGTTGTGCAAAATTTACTTAAACTTTTATTAATACTTATCATTTTTTTTCCATTGAAATGTATGTTTATTTATGATCGTTTTCTATGGCAACAACGCAGAATTACAAAAAAATTTCTTACCATTTTTAATAGGCATACGATTACCTTAATTAAAAAAATCTAACGACCATTTACAACATGTATCAGTCACATTACGTGCGTTTTAAAAGTGCAACTTTAGAGTTGCCCTCGGAATTTCATTGCTTTCCGTTACCGATTACGATCTGGATTGACCTCGATGTTTCGCAGACAGAGACCAAACGTTTGTTTTACGGTTCAACAACAATTGGCTATCTACAGACACTTGTAAACAACACAATATACTACCCGACAAGCCTTATCATTTCCTCGCAAGACCGGACTTGTTCTGGCCGCAAAATCGAAATTCAATCGCCGTACAATACATTCCATAATACGACATTTCAATCTTTTCTCCTTGAATTTTAGATTATAGAGAATCACATGGAAAAAACGACGAAAAGAAATGCAAGTTATTATGAATAATCATTTTATCGCATATGCGAATTGCGACCGATCTCGACATTTTGCACTCGCTAATTGGCGGAGTTTTCAAATGTCGCGGGATTCGCTTGAACTTTTTCCCGCGCAAAATAGGAAACGTATTTTTGCCGATGCTTAGTTTAGCCCGTTTCGACAGCTAAAGGTTAATACGATCGATTCGAATTTATTGACGGATCGACGTGTCGATCTGCAGACCGATTTGTCATTGCGGCGACCGTTTGGGTCGAAGGCCTTGGACATGATCGTTTTCGAATGACCCGACTTGACGTCTATATCCTATAGATTTGTTTATTATTATTATAAATTTCTTTTTTTTATTGAATCAGAGGATATGTGATTTTTTATGAATCTTCTTTACTGTTTTATTGATGTACATTTAAAAATTGTGTATTAATGATGTTTGTTTAGAAAGAAAATAATTAAACACGTACGAGAACCTTGGTTCATTAAGCGTTGACATGTACTAAATTAAAATCGAAACTATGCATTCCACGAACTCGATTGTTGAATGAATTTTTAATTAACACTATCTCGGGGTGCGTGTCCTGTTTGAGCCGGTAATCGACCCTGATTTATTCGATAATATCCTTATTGGTGGACATTAAGAGCTGTGATTGGTTTTCGAAAAATTCGATCGCTTATCTAAAGGATTATTATGATAACTTAATTGTGCGAGAGCTCAGACCGGAATCGGTACAGTTTATGCTTTTTCACTACTGTTTATTGGAGTTATTTTTTTGATCCCAAAAGTTATTTTCGAACACTTCAGATTCATATGAAAAGAATAATCGTCTAATTTTAATATATAATAATTTAAATTTTATACATATATTATGAAAGATTTTCTATTTTTATTAATTACTTGAAAATCGCATTCGAATAATTGGATTCATAATTTTATTTATAAATAATTATATTTTAAGCAATTCAATGAAACGAAAATGCAAGTACATCCTCTAACCACTGTAAATGGGGCGGCAGACGAGCAAAAGGTCTCGACTTTATAAGTGACGATAAGTCACGATCTTCGTTCCGACATTTCAACACTTAAACTTTCACACTTTTATAAATCATAAATCGAAATTAAAAGCCGAGATTACAACCGCGACTTAATCTCGCGCAGATAATAATTACCGAGCCGCGAACGACATTTATTGCGAGCCTTTTGTTGTCCAACCATGACAACCTTCGGACGGGAAAAAAACACTTTTATATCACCAGCAAGAAAACAGATAATGGACTTATAGTCTAACCGAAAAAAAAAACGCATTGTTTCGCAACGGTCCTCAAAACGATATTTCTATAGATGTAAATTTGATGAACGTATTTACTTACATTCTGTATAATATTTACACTTTCTTCGATGCTCATATTTGGAACGTCCGACGTGGACTCTCGATTTATTATATGGCGCATGCTTTCTAATATTTTTATGTAAATTTATCTCTTTTAAATATTCAATAACGTTTCGAGTGTCGAACGCGCGATATTAACATTTATTTTATTCGCGGACTTCGACGTCTCAGAATGCGAAAAGTAGCTTTTTTCACCGAAACCCGATACGCTATTGAATCGTCAAATCCGCCATAATAAATAAAGATGTTTGAACAATAATACGTACATTTTTTTTGTCGGTAGGACTTTTTTTATGGTATTGATATATTAATCACCCTTGTCGGAAAATCTAAGGAGTTTCAGTTTGACAGGATAAACCGCTTAAAATGAAAAGCTCGACTTTAAGCCTTTAAAAATATTTGATGACAATTTTTTTCAAGACATATAGTATTTTTTCGCTTTATATTATTAAGATTAAATTATTTTTAATTACATATTTTTGTATTGAGCCGAATCTTCAATTGAGTTTATCATATTAGAATCTGAATATTTTAAATCACATTATTGATTTTTTAAACCAATCTATGTATTTTAACATTGAATATACATACATCAAGAATCTCAGGATGCGATACCAAATTTGCATTTCTTAATTGGGCATACAAAAGCGAAATAAAACATTCCATACACACAACTAAATCACAAATACATCCCTGCACCATTTACATGATAACGAAAGGAAAAAACATGCAGTAGAGGATGTCCTTTTGGTCATCGGGAATGCGGAAACTATTCAACAACACAAAAATACGTCAACACACAATCGAGATACAACTGTGCGACATTGCGATTTATGACTGGTTCCAACTCGCCTACCAACACACACGCTAATCTGAACCGACGTTTTTTTCGAATTTCACATCCAAAGAAACGTCCCGGTTCGATCAGCGGGAAAACCGAAATCCCACGGGGCCGATAAATATTCATAAATCGCGAAAACGTGGGCGGCGGTTGTTCGCCCTCGCTCGAATGCAAAATGGTTCGTTGACGCCGAAAATTCGCACATACGGATATCTAAGAATTTACAGGTTGAATTAGGGTATCTTTCGATTTGCAGGATTTTTGTAATATCGAAATATTTCAATTTGTAAACCCTTAGAGAACAAAGCGTTCTCGAATATGTTCTAACAATGACAATGCCAACCGGACACGTAGTGGACTTGCGTTTTTTTCTTTGATTTAAATAATAATTCTCGCATACAAACGGAAGTCAGAGTTCCAATGAATTAGATCAGTATTACTGATCTACGGCACACGCCCGATCAGATCAAGGTCCAAGAAGCTGATCGATTTATCATAATCGCGTTGTGGTGTGTTTTTTTTTTTGAGACACACGCCAGTACAAATACGATGTCTATTTATATCGATAGGTATTAAATCGTAATTGCGATATATAAATTGATTACGATCATTGTTGGGGAGTTGTGATTGTATTGTTGTGTGTTTGCATTTTGTTGTCAGGATAATTTATCAGATTATGAAGAAATAAATAAATTTATTATTGAAATCTTGAAACAAAGATGTTTTGGTATTATCGGAATTTAGGATGATTTACAAGTCATATTTATCTATTGATTGATTCAAAAGTAGCTTAACTTTGAAGATTAGTAAAAAATCAGGACAATCGTTAAGACGGAAATCGTTGACGTTGGTCTATACATATTGTGATTTGTGATAGTTATCATTTTAATATATTTTAGTTTAGCAAAATAAACATCACAATTATTTTCGATTACTATGCACTGATTTTATTTCACTCATTTAACTCAAATTTTCAAATATGAACTGTTCATCAATAGGTTCAGCGAAAAATTTCGAATTAATCCACATGATCTATCAACTATCCTTTCGACGAAACTCACCTAGCACAATCATAATAAAACAATCTATCAACTATCTTTTTGAAAGAACTCACCTACAAATAGTCATACATTGTGGTTCAAGGATCGTATTATTCAAAACATCTAGATTATTCAAAAGGGACAACAGAAGACCTTCGTTCGGACGTGCACAATTCTCGCCTCGGCCTGGTGCTAAATCAAACAACGGGATTTCGCTGGAAACAGGAGCGCCTAACTTTATAAAGTCTTTGCTGCTCGTTTATGGTCTTTTTATATCGTATTATTGATTTTTTTTACTAAAAAATATCTTGATAATAGATAAAAAAATAAAAAAAAATACTTTTGTTATGAACTGGAATGACATAGCAATAAGAATCAACTTTTTACTATAACTAAGTGTTTTTTTTTTTCAACAATTAATACTGTATATAAAAATAAGCTTCTGAACAAAAAAATCTTATCTACAAATCGAAAATTGGCAAACCCTGCCGTATGTAGAGCGGAGACTTTTATCCAACGAAGGCTTTGCGTCTCCTTTCTATTCCATATCGTGACTTCTAAAGCGCACAACACAATGCGTTTCCCTCAACTTTTTTCTATACGATGTCGATCCGAAAGGACATCATATCCCATATCCTCAATCGGTGGACAGCTGGCCGAAATCGTGCCTACCACTTACCAAATGAGTGGCAGCCGAAATTATTCTGATCCTTTGTTTTGAATTGCTCTAGTAAATTCCGGCGTTGGGTGGGTCGGTTCGAGTCACGCATATCGCCCATGATTTTACGCGTTTGACCTCAGGTTTTCGAAAAATTTGTCGATTGTGTTGTCGGGTTGACATTGATGTTGTTGGTGTGGCTTTCGCGGTAAACGAACTTTGTACGCGGACTTTTCGCAAAACCGATTCGTTTCGAAGTAATTGACGTGTTCTTGAGGAATTTCGGCGAAGATAGGATCGTATGTGTATTTTTATGAATGATCGAAAATTTTATGCATCGGATAAAATGTATTGTGTAATGCTGATTCAGAAAAATATTGTTTTCGATTATCTAAATTTGTTGAATTTTTTATTTGATTAGGAGAAACGCTTGACATTAACAATTCACGTAGTTCACAATAATAGAATTTGAAAAAAAAATCAAATAAAATTACATTTTATTAAAATGGTTTCCATATACGTTTACCACAAACTGTTCAATGAAAATGTAATTGATTAATATTTTATATAATATAATTTAATCTCGTTATCACTATGATTGTTCTAAAATATTTTATATTTTCATTATATTCAAATCAGGTCAACCGAATCGTTAACTATTTTTTCTATTGTGACATTCCATGTTCTATTGTTACATCAACTTGTCTTGTATATCATTAATTAAATTACCGTTTTAATCTCATGTCGATTTTTATAATTAAAAGTTGTTTAGTTTTTGTTCAATTCTTATTCATCAACTTGAATTTTATCAAATAAATTGCATTTGAAAATGTTGAAATTTTTTATTTATCATTGTTATCATGTGTTTAAAACTATTTTTTCTGTATCAAAATTGAATATTATGTTTTTATGGTGACATCTATGAAAAAAAATAAAAAAATATAAAATATACACAACCATATACATCGCGTACATGTTGTTATATAAAAAAAAATTATAATAAAAATTTATATTATATTAACATCACCGCAATTATGTTGTTTAACATTACAAACGATATTATAATCGAATATTCGTTTATATAAAATTCTTATTAATTATAATTTTCGAATATGATGAAAACCGATAGATGTCACTATAACATAAAATTTCAAATGACCAAACTATTATAAAAGTAAGATTACCTCACAATGAAATCTAACCATGAACTTATTAAATGTCTTTGTGAGTCACTAACGAAAGTATCTGTTCTTACGAAGTGATAAACCTATATTTTAAATGAAAATATAATTAATCAATGCATAGAATTCTATAGAATAATATCATTTGATATTAATTAGTCACACATCGCAATTGACGATAAGACTGTTTTTGCAAACACGTATGGTGATAATTCGAAAAAAAAAACAGATAAACTTATTTGTCACACGAAAAAAATGTATTTTTCTCGCTAAATGCTGTGTATAATATATCATAAAATAATAATTTTCTCATATAAATATAATACAATGAAAATCATAAACAAACAAAAAAAAATCAAATACGACACAAAAAAAATTCCAAACAAAAACCAAAATAGCTAAAAAATCAAAATTAAACTAAAAACCCACGATACTTCATCACAACACACCCAACGACATTCGAATCGGGTTCATCACCCGAAACCCGTAACAAACCCCCATAGGTCATCGTCCCGATCGGGCAGCCACCCCCTGCACTTTTCCGCCACCCTGGAACGTCAGTGGGGGAGGAAAAAGGGGGTTTGGCGCCAGCAGCCGTTTCCATGACGACCGCGGCGACTTTTTGGCGCCAACTAACAACATGGCGGCCGGGAGGCAAAAGGAAGCAACCCGCTTCAAGGGTTTTCTCGAATGTGCGAACGTGTTCGGATGTATGGAAAAGTTGGTGGGAAACGGGATTGGAAATTTTGGAGTGATGTCCGATTATTGTGCATGAGATGATATTTTTGTTGATATATTATATTTATAAATACGACATGATTTATTTGGTATCTAAAAGCTCAATTTGTATCTTTTGATATATCGAAGTTTGAGCCTGCTATCAGACTAATTGCGAAATAATCGCAAAAAAATAGAAAATTCGCATGTTTTTGCAACTTTATGGAATATATTTTTTCTACAAATAATTATTATTCAAAAAGTACGTATTATACTGCATTTTGACGTCGGTCGACTTACGTACTTTGGTTAAATTGCTTCCCTGGGGATAAAGAGGACATAGACACCGATTTGTATTTCGCACGCGCAATCGCACACTTAACCATCAATCAACTCTTTTCTTCGATTTTTTGCAAGAAAACAACATAACAATCGTATCAAAATTATATTTTTATCATTTTAATGTAACATGCGTGAGATTCGTGATCGAGACTAAATTGATGAATGATAATTTCGAGATGTTTTGGATATGAAAATTTACAGATTTTCTTTCGAGATGTTTTAAATCGCATGCTACTGGTTAATTCAAAGGATTTTAAAAATAACATAACACGGTAGTATAAACAGCGATGATCTAATTTCGTTCTTTGATCTTGACGAAGCATTTATCGAATTTCTTATTAAAAGATTTAGAAGTGAATCAACGTAAAGATAACGTTGGTAATACAATGCGACCAGGATTACCAAGAGAAGTGTGATTAAAATATGACACCACTAAATTTGAAATGAAATAGAATGGAAATTGCACTAATAAACTCAATTATATTGATAAAATCGTGTAATTTAAAAAATACTTCATCTTACATGAAAGTAATTACGTGCACGAAAAATGAACAATTTTGTTAGCATTGTATGTGATAATTCTGTTCAGATAAGTTTAATAAAAAAATGTAAGAGATAAGTATTCCGATCAATAGAAAATTCCATATTGCTGAGCAACATTTTTGATGCGAATGCTTATCTGTACTATCTTTTTGCATATGTGGAGCTATCGATTTTGTACGTATAAATAAAGTAATTCTTGAAGTATGATGTTTTCCATTTCCATTAATCATTTCATAGTTATTGATAATAAAAAAATGTAATCTTCAAGTAATGTGTCAAGTGATTGCTTATCATTAACTTGACTATGTAATGTGATTTTTTTTATATTTCAGTGTTTTCATTCTTTGAATAGGTTTTATAAAAGTTGTCAATTGATGAAAATTTCGGATTTATCTATTCACTATCTACTGGAAGTTTAACATTTTTATGTATGTTTTATGTTTTCGAATATATATCATTTCTAATTTTAGCACATATTAAACGAAAAAAAATGATCAAATTAGATCAGATTCAATAATGTCATACTTAAAAAAAAAATTATTACATGAATATTTATAGTATACACATGTATTTTAATAAC
This sequence comes from Hydropsyche betteni, assembly GCA_028571205.2. NCBI lineage: Eukaryota > Metazoa > Arthropoda > Insecta > Trichoptera > Hydropsychidae > Hydropsyche > Hydropsyche betteni. The sequence continues at coordinate 381,141 of JAOXNN020000039.1, read as the reverse complement.
AGATTGATATATAAAACTGAACTTTTTTGAATTCTGTGTTAATTTTATATTTTGAAAAGAAAAATTTATGGTAATATAAAAAAAGTGTAAGTTTATTTTGTCAATGAAAATTTTAGTTTTCATCTATTATTCAGACATGAAAAAAATTTCATCATTATCTTAACAACTATCAATCTTAGCTCAATTCAAAGCCGTTAATCAATGACGCACAATCGTTCAAATATTTCTTTCGATTTAATTTTTATCAATAAAAAAACGATAAAGTGATTATATATCAATAAGTTTGCCCACATAGATTGAAACTACTGTTTTCAATGGAACAATATTTTACAATGTAATCGTAGTTTCGGTCTCAGATCCAACTTCGACAATTATTTTTTGACGACAAAAATCCCGTTGAACAATATTTTCTATCATGCATAAAATATTCGATGACATCTATAAATAAATTAGAAAATCGTAAATGTCGCACACGAAGTCGCATAAGTGCACTTGTAAGCATGCATCTAAATAATCCGATTTCCGTTCTAGAGTCTAGACGCGTGTTTCGAATTACTCTGAAACGTATATTTTTTTCAACAATACGAAACTGTTACATTTTTCAATTGCCATATCAAGTTTTACGCATCGAGGAGACGACCTTTGTTCAAAACGCCCGTTTAAAGATAAAACATGGCGAACCACGAGTGCCACAATCAATTAATTAAAAATGCCAACACTTATCAATTACCGAGATACGCCAGAGGTTTTGCAACTACAATGAAAATCCGGAAAACGAGGCACCATTTGTGGCCGACCGCGCCTTTTCCAACGCGACATTTTTCAAAATAAACATGGGCGCGCTCGATGGTCAATTAGCGGCTCGTTGAACGATCGAGAAACGCAATTAACGAGTGCATGTGGACTTTCGAAATTTTAAAATATAAATAAAACGCTTGAGGACGCTTCGGAACCGACGGCGAGCCGATGACGTCAGATAAAGTGCGGGAAATTTGAATTAGAGCGGGGCATTTCGCTTTATCAACGTGGGCGACGTCGGGGTTTAAAATTTGAATTGAATCGTTGGTTTTTGAACTTTTTGATATTTTGGCGAATTTTGTGTAGTGATCGATTGGAGTTAAGCGTGTGTATGATCGCGATTGGAAAATTTCAAAACCAGAATCATTATAATATGAAATTGTGTAAAAATGGATCATTTTGTTATTTTTATTTGATTTCTACATTGAAATCAAGATTCTTCTTGTAATTTACTAAAAAATAATACTATGAAAAATACATGTCAAGATTGATAAAAAAACTCATTAGTTTTTTTTTTTTTAATAAATTATATTCAGACTGATTATTTCTTAATTCTATTATATTTCATTATTAACATTTGAATATAAGATTTCTAATTAAAAATTCGACATATATTGAGTAATTATGTGCACCGGCACATAATTACTTAGATACCTTAGACATTGAAAAAAGATAGTAAATTTGAACCTTTTTTTTCAAATTTTAAAAGTCAATATAGAAATTTATAAGATTTAAGATCAATAATTTGAAAATGTACGCATTTTTTTTTTGAAAATAAAATCAAAATAGGGAAAAACGACAAAAAAACTATAATAATCATTAGTGGTCATCATCGGGTCACAGAGACTGTCGATGAGAAAGATTTTTAGCTTTGACACATTTTTATAAATAGAAACAGATGAAACAGAACAGAAACAGATGAGTGAATGAAAACAGAAGAAAAATTCAACTTGCACAAAGATCGTCAATAAATTTTCTTGTCTGATTGAAACTGTGCAAATAAACGTTCTATTGAAAAATACCACAGTCGAAAAGATAACAGCTATCTGAAAAGCAATATGGAAGATTAGTGACGAACGTCGCAAATCTTTTGAAACATTTTTGATATTGTGAATTTTACGATCAGCTGGGGGATTTATTTCTCTATTTATTACCGATTCGGAAAAATTATGAGCAATATATGAAGAGAATGGGAATCATTAAATGACATAAATGATTTCTTTACATTATATTCAACAGGAAATTATTATGATATTCACTAGTTTCTCAATTTCAATTTTTCTACCATAAGTAATAAGCATTTCAATGCAAAAACAAAACAATACTAAAGAAATTCATAGAATAATTTTATTTCATAACCCAAAAAATACAATTTGATTCTACCACTGATTCCAAAATACATGTCAATCGACTAAATCTTAATACAATCACAATTATCAAATCTAAAATACTATTTTGATCCACGAAATTGTAAACCTGACTAAAACATCATATCTCAGCACAAATCAATCTACTAATCAAAATTTTTACGTCGATTTAATTCCATCTGTAAAATATTCATATCTCTTATATCATCAATGTCGACCCGTTTTGTGCCCACTGCAGGACAAGGTCTCCCCATCAAATATTGGGGGTCTAGACCTGGAGGGCAACGAAGCAAAGACTGAGCAAACTGTGCTCTCACTGACCACTTTGCGATCGCAATGACCACCAGTTTGACAGACGAGGCGAGACCGTTCGTCCTACATGGTTCAGACCTCGGTAGAACACACGTCATAAGCCTTCACCATTACCAAAGAGAAGTTTTAAGTTAGTTGGGTAAAAATGCAATGCATTCTCAATATTATTTTATACAAGCTTTCGCCCCACCAAATATATCTACATGCCATTCGGATATGAGATAATTATTATTGATTGGTTATTAATTACAAAACGATTGTTTTAAATTTAATTCAAATAGATGAACGTGCGATAGTTTTAATTGTGTTAGTTCAAGTTATATTACTTTTACTTTATGTATTATTCGATATCGAAATCTCTGCATGCCATTTGAGATGTGTTAGTAGAAACTAGTTGTTTAAAATTATGTAGTAGTTATTTATGATTATACTCAGATTTATAAGTTATTTCGCGGCTTATTGTTAGATGGTTAGTGTGTTAATTTGTATCAAGTGCAATTTCTCATACTTTACAATAAAATTAAGAATAAGCAAATATTTTCAGCAAGTAAAGGTTTATTTTAAAGTTGGTTAGCGATAGAAATGTTTTGGTTAAACGATACTATTATATAATATATATTATTCTACCATGAAATATGATCATGATTAATCTCGGCAGTATCCGGTCACACAGGAAACGACTTAGTTCGAAATTTATCAAGAAAAACTCATTAAATTTAAGTTTAAATATACATATAAAGCGTGAAATGTCAAGCGCATAGCAACAGAACTTACGGACATAACCTCAAATTTTAATAAAATACAAACATAACCTCTACAAATAAATTTGAATCGTTTATACGATTACAAATAAAACACGACACTCCGAATCCATCTCCGTTTAAAATACTAACAATTTAACAGTAAACTGAATCGAGAGAAGTGCGCACACCGAT
>JAOXNN020000039.1:324024-364166 GCA_028571205.2 Hydropsyche betteni | reverse complement strand
ACTGAGCCAACTGAGCCAACTGAGCCAACTGAGCCAACTGAGCCAACTGAGCCAACTGAGCCAACTGAGCCAACTGAGCCAACTGAACCAACTGAACCAACTGAACCAACTGAACCAACTGAACCAACTGAACCAACTGAACCAACTGAACCAACTGAGCCAACTGAACCAACTGAACCACCGGTTCCATTCCGTTGTATGAAAGTTGTCTACAAAGAAGGTAATAAATTTTAAATATATTTTCATGTATCATTCATTCGTCATAAGCAGAGCAATCTCAAATTTAAATTTTTCGATCCATATGTCTTCTCTGCACTCATTGTTAGAGAAACCTTAAATTTTCAAATTTCTGAGAATTTCGACAGATTTTCGTCAATCGGCCCTGACTAGGGATTTCAATTTCATTTGTCTTCTATCAGTACCAGTATTATAACTGAAATAAAAAACCAATGAAAAAAGTATTTTTCCAACGGCGAAATTTACATTATTGTTATAGAAAAGAACATAGATTATCAGTACCTTAAAGTCTGGTTATACCGGCATCGGTATTACCGATAATGAAACTTTTATCTCAAACTATTCGTAAAATTCGTTAAAATACATTTTGCGATTTCGCTCAAAAACTAAAACTTTTTACCGATTTTCCACAACCCTCCGCCATAAAATAATAAACATGAAAAACTGATCATTTACCACTTCGAACAGTGGAGTCAATCCTGTGATAATTTGCTTCATCTATTTCGACCAATCTCAACGTCGATACATACGGCAACGATCCAACTAACAACACCTATTTTCTCACGTTGCAGATGAAAAAACGATAGTAAAAAAAGGATGTGTGAAGATAGCAGCTGATAGTACCCAAGAACAAAAAGACGATACATGCAAAAAACAGATCAAAGGCGATGATGATGATGAAAATGAATTGAATCTTTCGCACTGCAGCTTCTGCAACGGAGATCTGTGCAACCCCGCTAATCGCGCTGTAGGCACAGGACTCCTGACACTCATCCTGCCAGTAGTCGCGTTCTTCATGTTGCAGTAGAATTTTTAAATAAGTCGTAAAATATGTCGACGAAGGTGATGAAGTGTAGTCATGACGATCTCGTTGTGTGTCTGAAAACTGTTCTTGAGACGTCATAGTGTATGTGTGATTGTTTTTTTTTTTAGATTGTTTATTTATTAAAATATATGTAAATAAAAATAATTGGAAAATATTGATAATAAATGTATGTTAGTTTTTTTTGTATGGGTCGTTTTTTTTATTTTTAGTATATTAGTATAAGAATAAATTAATGATTAAAATTGATTTTGGCATATGTTACGCAATGTTATCGAATATCACGAAATAATCAACAAGCATGCCTCGTCATCGAAGTTGCAGTGACATCTATTGTAAAATTACGAAAAAATATCACCATGATCTCATATAAATATCGAAAAAGAATTGCATTGGGGAGACCGATGTGTTGCAATGTGGAAGGGGCGTTGAGGAGCATATTTACATAGTATGTATGATGTGGAGTGGCTAAATATCGATGGGCATAGACTAGTTCGAATTACAAATTGTTATACATCACTGCAACGCTTCTATGATATAATATTGTAAGTGTTTCCATCAGAAAACAATACGAACTGAGAAAAGAGTTTGAGTAAGGAAATCAGTCGTATGTTAAATTGCACACAGTCCAACTGACATGCTCTTTGGTTTTAGAAACAATTGAAAATATGGAGATTTTTAAGTTCGTATCTTATTGAATTGTCATAAATCTAAAATGAATGATCACATATCATTTGTGGATTAACATCAATGATTAATAAGATACAGTGTATCAAAAAAAACTAACGGTTGAATATCTTTTTTTGTAATTTCAACAATAAATTCATATTTTAATAACTTTTCGAATTAACAATGTCAACAAAGAAAGGCATAGTATAAGGAAGAAAAAAATTTTCGATAACAAAAAAAGACATTAATATATTTTGAGGTTTGTAATATATTTTTGACCATGATATCCGATTGGATTTTTGTAATGGATTTTTGTTTGGTGCGAATTTTTGAATTTGAATTTGGCATACATTAACTGATACTTTATTATATTTATATAATTAAATGATGAAAAATTGATTTGGTTCTTTAAACTGATGATATTTATGATAAATTAATTATCAAAAATACACTAAAAATTATTTGAATACATAAATGTGTATTTACTAGTTAAATGAACTTAATATTTAATATATCATTATAATACATATAATCCCCTTTTGTATTATCATATTTGTACGCTCTATTGTCGATTATATAAACTTGATCCTAATAAAATAGGAGAAGGGATTTCTAAATTCTATAGGTGTCTCTAATTTTTTTCTATTTATAATACACACGTTTAATTTATAACGTATGACCGCGAGTGAGCTAAAAGAAACGATAATATTATATTTAACGATCGTATTTAAGAAAAAGCTATATTTTTATTTTATGAAGTATCCTATCGTCTACAAAAAAGTGATAACCTTCCCATATATTTTAAATGATACTGTTCCATATAAAAAATTATACAATTAAAGAAAAATAAATTATATAAAAATATAATACTTGAATTCTACAAATCAAATCAAGTATTTGATAAATTCAACAGTAAGTGACGGTATCTGTGAAAAAATCTTCTTTTCAAAATACTACAGTCAAAACCAGAATGAATATTTGCAATCTTTTAAAAAACAAAAAAATTAAAATGGAAATGAAAGGAAAATACCATGGTGTCATTTGAATTATTAGCGTCATCTATGCATTGCTCGAAATAGAATAATAGATCAAGCAAGCTCAAACAAAAGCGCTATTTCTCACCGCTCACCAAAATTAAACGGTCCATACTTGAACCAGTACCATTTCATATGGTATGCTTTTCAAAAGTTACCATTCTATTAACACTAATTGTTAGTCACGAGCACACGAAATAAAATCCCAATTACTGACAACTTTTCAAGCTGCATATCACTAAAAATTCCTCAACCCATACAATGCACGAATACGAATCATCTTCATCGTCGCTTTTGAAGAAGCCCGCAAGAACCATCATTTCCGAATAACAACCATCTCGACCAACAAGTCAACAACAGGCCAATAACATCAAAGCCAAAAAATTCGAATTGTGATGTTGGTACTGTTCTCAAACAACGCCATAGTGGGGACGCCGCCGCGCGCTGTTACTTTTCTGGTAACTGGTACATCATAACGCGTCGGTCCACCAATTTGACAAGACGTCTCCTCAAGTTCCACTGTCAGGAACCGCTTAATATATATATTCTATTCCGAAGAAGAGGTCGGTAATATTTCGAAGATGCCGTCGACAACAGTTCTGTTCTCCGCCGTGGCGCTTGTCGTCGCAGTTTTGGCGCCAACTGGTAAGTTCGTTTCGAATTGTTGGTTTTTTATTTTGGGTGAAAGTGTTTTTGGTGGGCGCGGTCTTTTTTAGTATGGAAGAAGCATGCAAATGGTCGTATGGAACATGCGTTCGTTGAAGCGTTTTAATTTTTCGAAATATCCGTGTTGAATCGAACGCGTTTTGAGTTTTTCGCAACGCGTAACGAACTTCGAGGACCGGTTTTGACTTTTTCGATACGCTGTGTTGTTTTTAATTTTGTTTGTTTTGCAAACATGTTCCGATTTATTTGTTTCGTGTTGAATTCGATTGCACAGTCTAATATGGCACTTTTCTGAAAAGTTTTTTCTATAACGAAACAAACAACAAAATCAAGTTGTATTTAAAAAAAAAAATTATGACCTTTTCCCTTACTAAACACGTCTAAATTTAAATGTAAATATCTTAGGGCCGTCGAGATAACTTTCAACTGTTGCATCAACTTGCAAGCTTTACCGCATAAACGAAGGTTGCCGTTGCGAAACGAGCATCTGGTTTGGAACCGAGAGATCGTGATATTGCCGCAAATTATTATTTCATTTGAAAAATGCGATCGCAATTATAAAAACATTACGATTTGCATATGAAAGATCGGCTGATTGTGCAGGAAAATCGATTTGTGTAGTTCAGATCTGCGGAAAATGGCGATACTATATTTTCAAGGATTCGCTGGAGTTCTTTTGACATCAATTATTTTCAATGCTTCAGAAAATTAAAATTGAACTTTTTCTGTGCTTTTTGGTGTTTTGCAATACAAATAAATCCTATGATGCAGTCAATTTGAACGAGATGAGTATTGCGTGAATCATTGTCGTTATATCAGGTAATTGAACATGACACGATCGTGAAAAAAAGTGAATAAACATTAAACTTACGACCTTGGTTAGCGTATTTTGCGTCGCATTTTCAAATTTGAACTGTTGAATTCGAAATAGAAGATGAAAGCGTCCGATTCGTGATGCGATCATATGAATATATTATTTCAATTCGCTTAATTGGGTTTTGTATATTTTTTTGTATTTCGAGAAAATCTCTATAACGACAATGATTTTTTTTGTTCAATATTATTTTTAGATTGATTAGCTTTTAGAAATTTCCAAGAAATGATTTGTCAATATAATAAAATAAGTGATAAATTCTTCTTGTTAGCGTATCTTTCTATGAATACCTATAGTTTTAACAAAACTAGAACAATAACCGTGATCAAGTATAGTGACTCGTTGCATTAAATAATTGTACCTATGGTAATAATAATAAATACATGACATTATTTACTCGATTCGTATGCAACTATTACACTTTGAACGCAATCAGAATACTTACGAAAGTTAATGTTCACCCACTGAAGGTTTTCACATCAACCATTTGATTTTCAATGCACGCTTGATCAATCATTTTCTAACATTGAAAAATAAACTATTTATTTTTCAATTTTATTTTTTTATTATCATTTAAATTTGTTCTAATTAAAGATATGTCTATTTAAAGCACGTTTATTTCTTATTCAATTTTGACATTTATATCTTATTCATTAATATATATTTAGATTCTGTATCAAAAACATATTGCAAATGTCGTGTACAAAATCATACATAAAGGGAATATTAATTAATATAAAAATTTATTAGTCATAAAAGAAGTCAATTATAAAGACATATTCAATATCTCACATCTAAATTGTCATTATCTTAGAACATAAACGGAACAATAAGTACCATCACGAGAGTTATTATTTATTTGGACACCTATACCCAATAACATAAAAATCAATGAATTCAACCAAGAATATCAATTAAACTTAATTCGAAAACTTCATTCGATAAATAGACGATCTTCATGCACTCAACAGCAGTTGACCTATTTCATACACTGACCTCTATTTACACGGCGACTTCACCCACCGCGTATGTCCAAAGATAGGCACACACATCTAAAAAAAAAAATACAATATATGAGTAATTGGTATGTCGCATTACGAAAACGTGCACACCGCCGACTAAGGCATTATTAATTGGGTTCCATCGTCACAAAGGAGTCGAAAAAATTTCACCAAATATATATGTGTGTGTGTTTCGATCCTGCGGAGTATGTCGCGCTTCTTTGTCGGCCTGCTAGTGCCATTAGTGCCTGGCACCATTAATAATTCAAGAAATTTGTAGGCAACGCCTGTCAATCTGCACTCCAATCAATTCGGATATAGTGCATAATAGGCTCAGGTTGGTTTTGAAAGGTGTCGAATAGCGTGAAAAGGTTTGTTTGCGTCTAGGCTCCGAGTTGTGGCGCGAATTAGTTGTGCGAGATTGATTTTTTAGGGGTGCAGGTCAGCTTACCGACGGCAAGGTGGACAGCGGTCAAGTGGACAAATGCCAACCGGACAAATGCAAACTGAACACCGGTTAACAGACCACCGAACGTTTTTAAAATAGCGTATGATTCCACCGTATGCGTATGAACAAATAAAAAAAAGTAATATAAATTTTAGATTTCGATTTATAAGATAAATAATAACGTGATGAAAAGCAACACAATACCCCTATGTATGTTTTTATTAAATAAACGAACTCCCCTTTAAAAATTTGAATCCATTGTCGACTTAGAATTAGATTGTTTAAAATTGAAATTTACTACTACTGATATTAATCAGCGTCCTTTTTAAAAATACATTTTTTTAATTCTAAAAAGCTTCGATCTCACATTCAGGGCCAGCTCGAGGTTATATGGCACTCGAGGCAAATTCATTTTCAGCTTCCCCCCCCATAGTTTTTAAATATTTTCCGAAAAAACAATATTTTTTTGAAAAAAAATGTACATTTACAAAAACCGACTTTTCCAAAAAACGTTTCATAAAAAAAGATAAAAATTTTCAAAAATATCTGATACGCAAGAATTTTCTTTTTTACTGGAAATTTACAAATTTTTATCCAAGACTAGCGGATTGTACCCGGCGTTGCTTTTTATCTTAAAATAGTAAATAGACCCGATGTTAATAACATCGGCTGTGGTTTTTTTAAGAAACGGAAAACGATAAAATGTGATAACCCGATTGTGTGAACCCGAAATATGTTCCCGATTTGAATATTTAATATTTAATTAATAAAATTAAAATAGTTCATTTGTTATTTGTTTGTGACATATAGGCAAAGCCAGAGGCAGTAGGTAATAAGCTTCATATTATAGACGTTAACTGTAAACGCATAAATACCATATGACTATAAGAAGTCGCGAGCGTCGTTCGATTGAACAGACAGACATACACACAGAGAAATCCATGATTATATATAGGGGATAGTGTCAGAACGAGATATAAAATAGTTTTAATAATACAGAAATCTTTTCAAATGTACAACTAAGATATTTTTTAAATTTTACTGTAATCAAATAAGCGGTAAAGGCATTCATAGCTAACACACATACATATATTCATTCATTTTTATTATATAGATAGATAAGCACGCTTTATGTTTAAATTTTATTTAAAAAAAATAAAAATAGGGTGCCTCACGGCGCCTAAGACCTACTTTACTATACCTTTGAGCCTGCCCTAACTTTAACTAACCTAACTATAACCTAACGTATAACTATTTTTCAAAATAAAACACATCACCAAAATTAACAAACATTTTCCAATCCATCCAATCACGCGCCATTGTATTTTTTCAAATTAACACGACCACTCCCAAACAACGCCCACCCCAACCCTCGAACTTGGACTGGAAACATCCACGACCTCAACAACAACCACCCGAAAAGCCTCGACACCCCTTTTTTACACACACACACACACACACTGAACTATTATAGTCGTCGAAAAGAAAAATTCTCCAATCGGAGCAATCGGCCGCCTCGTATCGGCACTTTCACAGGTGCGACGGAATACAGGGAAATCGGTCAAATGTCCTGCCGAACGAAGGGTATACACTTTCGGTGATAATGGTGATTTATTTTATAATAGGCGTGTGTCGAGTGTGTTTATTTGGGTCGACATGTGTCGTTAGAGCATTTCCCTAAACAACGAAGTTTGGTCGATACGATCGCGTCTTTCCGTTTTCGTTTCATGTCGAATGTCGTAGGGATTTTTTATTTCATGGAAATTTTTTATGCGTGATGTGTATTGTTTAATTGTTTCAGTTTTATTTCTAAGATTAATATGTGTAATTAAAAAGATGAGTTTGAATGATGAAAACGTCGTTGCTATCTGAATAATTTATACAGTCTATTTATTGCATGATTGTTTATTGTATTATTTTTATTCCTGTTTTTAATAAATTGATATAATTATGAATAGTATAATAAAAACATCTTTGCAAAGTAGTCTTGGATCATTGATTCTAATGAATCTTTCATATAATCTCGTTTAACTCAATTAAAAATAATGTAAATTATTCGATGACTTCTTTCGAATATCAAATCGCGATTTTTTTTTAAACATCGTATGACTATAATATAATTGGTTCAAAATGAGACATTTTGTAAAATAAATCACAAGACGCGTCCGCAGTTGAGTTGAAATTTTTGGCAATGTCTTCGGTGGCGAAATTCAAACTCTTTGGTAACTCAAAAAATTATATACGCGTTAAGACACTGAATAAATTTAGAAATTGTGTCGCCTTTGAGAATTTTAACTACCTCGTTCGACGGGAATTTGCTAATACATTCTATGAAATATAGATTTTGCGATAGACGATAGTATGAAGTAAAAATAGTGCGCGTTCTTTTGACGTGAAAAAAGTTATAGCTTCAGACAATTTTATACTAAAAAAATAATTTTGAACGATAAATTGTCTCAATTGATTTGGTACTTATGTAAAGACAATTCCAAATGTAAAATATATTTCGTTCAAAATGATATATTTTAATTCCAACATGCGTTCGGTTCAAAGAACTCGTTCAAAAAATCAATCAGATTTCTATAACATTTTCGTGTGCGAAATTTCAAACATAGTCATCGACAAGCAACTTTCGATTCACTTTCACCAAATTTTTCCTTTGTAAAAAAAATTGAACAAACACAAAGCACGCACAACTTTTTGAAATAATTTTATGAGGACAAAGTATAAAGCGATTGAGTTACCCGGTCATTTAATTAATTATTATGACTCGTGTTAAACAATTAAATTAACCGATACTTTGAAATAATCTGATGCAATTAAAGTCTTACATTATCGGCATGTATTATATTAATTGATTGTAGACATGTCACGTATATTTCTGAATATTATGAAAATCGGTAATTTCCACGATGGTGCGAACGAATTTGATTTATAACATAATAACAGGGTATTCATAAGTACCATAAGTTATTGATTGCAAGTGAAATTCATGTCTGATTTTTCTACTGAAACAAAAAGATTTTTCGAAAATCGTATGTCAAAAGTGTAACCATTATCATTATTTATCTCGTCGCGTGTTTTATAAATATTTGAATTATTCATTTTTTAAATTTGTTTTTGCGAGAAAACTTTACAGATAATTGATCATTATGAATAATAAAATAATTATAATTTAATCAAACATAACAAATTGAGAATATCTGAATGCAACATATAGAAAAAATAAATAAATAACGATTGTTTCGAATTCGCAAGTGACTATCATCAAAGTCTAATTGTAAGATAAAAGAAAAAAGCATGAATAATTATTGGATCGTTAGATAATCTGCCTTTTTATGATCTTATATCGAGGGTCGAGTGCCTTTTGAAGTTGACACTGTTTCTCGTTGAGTTAATATAATCGTTCCCTGTAATAGTTATCTGAACCAGTTTTCCGCATAATTACTGTTCGTAATCGTGTAAACGCATTAAATTATAAATAAAACTACTAGATCGAGCAGATTTATTTTACGTAAAATAATATTTACAGATTTTCATAAAAATATTGATTTTTGTGTTTTGTGAATACATGTGTTTTTCAATTTTTACAATCGGAACGGTGTTGATAATTGTGTATTATTCCAATGTTCTAATCATTTAATATGTTTAAAAAAAAAAATTTTTTGACACATTTACATAAAACACTGATTATATATTTTTTTAAGAATCTTTTTGTTTGTCCAGAAAAGTAATAAAGATATTAAAATTTATAATCCATAAAAAAAATCAGTTTAAACTCGAGCACTTTGTACTTTATATACGCATTTCTCTTTTGATTTGAAACGATTTTACTGAAAGAATTTCGCATCAATATCGATCTTTTGATTCACGACGACAAAACGGAGGCCTGTGTCGATTTTCATCGTCAATTTCGCATATTCGTTTCGTCGGAATGATTTTGCAAATTCAAAGCCATTGTTCGCGATTACCGCAATGCTTTTGCGCAAAAAAATTCATAGAATTCACACTAATTAATTGAAACTATCAACCGATGAGGTGTTTCATTCGTTTCGGTACAAAAGCTGTTTTTCGAGGGGAACAATTTCAACCGTTTGACACTTAACCCTGCGGGTCTCTAGAATACGTTCAGTTCACATCTCAGATGTTAATTTTTTTTAATTTCTATTACACGATAATTTTTACTGAAATTTTTATGAATTTTCTTTATATTAATAACGAAGATTGTTCAAATTATATATTTTTTAATTAAAACACGGTACCAATATTCATCTAAAATAATCAATGGGAAAGTATACAATTATAAACAACCATTTTGTAAATGAACTATTATTTTAATAAAATAATAATAATTTTAATTATTTATGAACTTCTGTCAATTTCAGACATACATACTAGCGTTTTTAATCCTCACAATTTGTCCAATTGAATGCTTGGAATATTAAACGAATTTCCAACAGATGCGTAAGGCACAAATTTAATTTATCGACCCTCAAATGCATTTATTGATCGTGACAAAATCAAATATCAATCATTGGACATATAATAACTTTCAAATCCATGTCATCAATCAGCATATTAGGTCGAACATGATAATAAATGGGTTCGATTAAAATAAATAATCTAAAAACATCACGTTTAAAATAAAAGCTTCTATCGTTTGATGATTCAAAACTTTTATGATTCATCTTAATATACCCATTACATCAAATCACATATATGATTAAGAAAACGACGATGAATCATTTGAATATAACTTACAAAAACTTAAAACAGTTTTAAAATTAATTCATACTGAAAGTTACAGAATGCTTTGAACATCTCTTTAACAATCATCATCACATGAAGACATCTGTCTTCTGAAAACGATGCACATGACAATGATGATGATGATGACGATAAGTCATCGGTGCGTAGCATTTAACGTTTAATTTCCTGTCGACCGACCTCCTGATCTCGCATTGTCTCGGCCAATCTTTTCTCCTACCAAATTCAAAATCGTGGTCGTAAAGTCGCCAAATGATCGGTCTATTGACGCGTCAAAGGACGTGCAACAATGGCCGTAAACTGAATCTTCTGAGGTCAACGAGACGGTTTTTGTAAACGCGATACCGTTGTTCATGGATTTTGTGTGTATCACGCTTCAATGCGTGTGTTATTGATGATTTTTGTTATACGAATTATTTTCAAAAAGTAATAGAATAGATATAGATTTGTTTAATAAATGGAATAAAATTTTTGAGTCTGATTTTAATATTTTTATGATATACATAGATGGCAATATTAATCCGAATGTTTTCTATGTCGTGATGCATGGAAAACATTCGAATTTCAATGAGACTTGTTGAATTTTGAATCGTTTTGTTCGATGATGAACGTAATATATATATTATTTTCATTCATTGTGAGATATGTAAATATAACATCGTCAATACTACGAATGATGAGCACGGTAAATAAGGATAAAAAGTTATATAAATATTGTTGATCCGATCGGTCGTCCACCTACCTTTTGCAACTGTTTTATGTAAGAATATTTCCAAAACACCTACTATTAAAACAATGAATCGTCGATTTCGAAATATATTTCGAAATATAATATGACGAATGAAGCGACAATAACCCAAAATACACTTTTTATAGTTCCCAATGTTCACTATTGATTAATATGTGAAATTTCCAATTATTTATTTATTTTTATTCTGTTATTTCTTTGTTGTCGCTTATTCTGCAGAGTAAAAAATATATTAATCCATTTTTTTATAATACGGTCATAATTACTGTGACATTTGAATTTTCCATAAATTTTGCATATAATTACATAAAAAAATAAACACCACATTACGAAAATACGCATTTCTCAATGATTCATATTCATGAGAACTACACACAAACCAAACAAACACCCTCAAAATCACAATCAAAATCAAATTAAACCACAACTCGAACTAAAATCCATACTTGTTCATTATTCCCAATTTCAACTTAACAGAAAATTTCAGTAATCTACGTCGATTTGGAATAATTCCTCGACGATGAATATAGCCTCGCTACTCGAATACCTTCGATTCTATGTCAACGTTGTTCTAGCAACTATTATACTAGGCTGGTTAAATGGTGAATAATACTGTGCGCATACTATGACGTAATTTTCGCTACACATGCACACATATATAAAAAAATACCGTGGGTCGTTGGATTATTCAATCTTCGAGACTGGTTTTAAAATCGAATGGCTGTTTCCAAACGGTTGATGTTTTGAGTAAAAATTTTTGGCCGGGCCTATACATCAGTGACGAGAAACGATTGCGGTCTGGAAGTTTTCGTTTTTTTGAAATGTAAAGGGAAAATCGGACGGGTTTCGAAAATAGAACCGAGAAAAAAGCGTTTCGGGAAAATGTCCCCGATTCGTTCTTCTTTGAATTTGTTATGAAATTTTCGAATGTAGTCCGCTCGGATTTTCGGCTTTCGATGTTGGTTTCCAGTTATTTATGGAGTTAATGGGTTTTTTCGTTTATTTTGATTTGGACGCGTTTCTCACATAGGCGACGTGTTAAATGCGTATTTATTTATAATTTTATCGCAAAAATACTATGTTTATAGGTATTTAAATTTTTACATCAATAGCTCATAAGACAATGTTAAATAACTTATCCAAAGGAATAAAATTGACAGATGAACTATTAAAAAAAATATTATATACCGAACCATAAAAGAAACCTATGACTATCAAAGTTTTCACATTAACAACTACATTTATTACATCCTACAAATTATGACACATGCAGTTATTGTCATTACATATGCGTGTTGAAATATAATAAAGTAAATTTATTATAAAATCGTTCAAAAAACTCAATAATTATAATGAATTACACACTTTATTAATTCAACAAACAGAATTATCACAATTCGATACACTTGTATAAAATAATTAAAATAATCAGCGTTCGCGTCCAGGTGAATCGGTCACGGTTTTCGAAGTCATGCGAAGGTTCAACCGATATCGGCTCTGTATCGAATTTTTTCTCGTTTTTCTTTTGACCTTGAAACATCATAGTCACCATGGAGGAGGCATTGTTACATTATATTATATTATGTGGGCAGAACTGGTATTCAGTATATTTCCCCCTCTACATGAATTTGCGGGCCCTTGTAACGTTCACGCATCGACGCCCATCACCACCGTTAAAGTTACGCAATTTGATATTAAAACAAAGAAAAAATACAAATTGGAACTCCAGAGGTTTCCTGAACTTCCGTTCGAATCATTTGAACCCTCTTTTGGCAAAAATTAACCGGAAAAATTGCGTTAAAACTGCGCGTTATTAATGCGTCATCGTAGCAGTTCATTATTAACATATTAAAGAACAAAGGTGTTGAAAAAATATTTGAAAATTTATATTTATTATTAATACGTGGATAGATAACAACCTTCGGAAGACAAAAGGATCGCATCATCGAAGCATAGTCGCGTTTTCAATGTCTATTAGAAACGGATGCAATGACGGTTTTAATTGCAGTTAAATGTGCTAAACAAACGCATTGCGAAGCTTGTGAAAATCTCTTGAAAACACAATAGCTTATATTGCATTTTCACACAACATGCCTTTTCGCACGTAAGTATGCTCCTTTGCATAATCGAAAAATAAACGAAAAAGCATGATTTTCCTACGTACATATATCAATATTCATCGATCTTGCATAAACGCGCAAATCGAACAATCACGCGCCTTAATCCATAAAACGGCCGATACTTATGATTGACTCATGTTTGTTTAACGACTTAACGATCGATACGATTTGCATCGACTGTTTTAGCGACATGGAAATCCGAACGCAAATCGTCGAACAATAAATCCGTTTCGAAACGACAAACGAAACAAACTGATGGATGTTCACCTGGTACAGAAAAAAAAAATGTTACGCAATATGACTGCGGCCGAACGACGATCGTCAACATTTTCGTACATGTAGTTTAGAATATGTCATTTTTTATGTGGAGAAAAATTGTAATTATCAATGTGAAGTAATTTGGATTTGAGGGTCAAAGTTGTTGAGATTGCGCGTAATCGTTGTTTCGTGTTGTTTTTTTTAGTTATCTGAAGAAAATTGCATTGTTCGTTAAAGTCAAGTATTTTACGTAAATCGGATTGTAAATACGAAGGAATTACCGCGGTTTTTTCCCCGTACTAAATAAATATTAATAAATAAACGTTCTTGATGAGTTTAAATGCATTTATAATATTTGTTTCACATTCGAGTGTCAATGCATCGAAAATTGTTCAAATAAGTATCGTTAAGATGTCACAAAAATATGTGCTATTGTTTCAAAATTTTATTTTACATTATCAAAAAAAATCATAGTCAATCATTGCAAAATAAAATTCCGAAAACGTGAATTCACACAAAAGATTATGAAACCTAATTCAATTAAAAAAAGTTATGAGAATTTCATCAAAACATTTTAATTAAAAAAACAACAAAAAAGATTTCCCATTTCGAATTTTATAAAAAAATGAAATTTTTACTATACTATCCCCTATATATAATTACGGATTTGTGTGTGTGTGTGTGTGTGTGTGTGTGTGTTCGTCTGTTCGAACGACGCTCGCGACTTTAGATATTCTATTATAACATGGTCTTTATGCGTATATATTTAACGTCTATAATATGATGCTTATTATCTACTAACTACTGGATTGCCTATATGACGTCTGGTGACAATAACAAATGAACTATTTTGATTTTATTGATTAAATATTTACATTGGGTACTAATATTTACATTAAAATAAACACATACACATTCCGATATTATTGACATCGGGCCTATATACTAGTCCTTAATAATCACTAATATACGATATATGTGTAAACTCGACTAGATGGCGCTAAAGCCTAATCATATGCGTACACCTTTCCCTCTTCCATCGCAAAATGATTTTCAATATTTATTTATTTCACAGGCAACGCCCTCAGGTGCTGGACCTGCTCCTCAGACCTGGACCCCAGATGCGGAGACACCTTCAACACCACAGTCCCCTATGGATCTCATGGGTACAGTATGACCGATTGCAATGCTCAATCGAGTGGAGGAAGCTATCCATACATCACCACTGCCAGATCTGTCTGCAAAAAGTCCAAACAATTAGGTAAACAACCATTTGAGAAACTTTGCCCGTTCAGATTGCGTCATCCAACTTTCTGGCATTGACCTAAAGCGTCATGGATGATATTAAATGTTCGAAAAATGCAAACACACCTGAATATTTGAATACAAGCGTAACTTATGATTTAATAACGCATTAAATATTTAGTCATACATTAAAAAAAAATGGTGTTCGAATGAACAATGCGCTTCGTAATACATTTTTTATAGTTCAATGATGAAGTATAATCTTTATTGTATGATGCGGGTTATTTAATTTTTTTTAAAGTTATTTCTCATAGTCAAACTATTTTAGATTTGCCTCATAGACGAGCTCCGGTTGCCATTTTGGCTCTTCCGGAGCATTAATAATAGTTCACTAAAAATATTGGAGGCCCATGCAAACGAAAAATCAAACTCGAAACGATTTCGAAAGTTTCTGGTCGCTAAATTGGATCGATTGAAGACGAGGGGATCGATCTCGGTTAATTTCCAGAAAACGGCATCAATTGTAAAATTGGCTTTTAAATGGCTATCCGTTTAATTGTTCGAAATGGGATTTTTACGACGAAATGTTCTTTTATGGTTTTTACACGCTCAAGGTGTTTTTGATGCTATTTTAATGTCGAGGATATCCGTTTTTTTGTATTTTTTTCCAAAATATAAAAAAAACTAGGTCGAACAATAAATACAAAGAATGTCCACGAAAATTATTTTCATGTTTATAATCGGTTTGCTTGTCGATTATAATCAGTATTTGACGATTCCATTTTTACTTTGTAAACACTCGACGAAAATTGATACAATGCTTTCGTATATTGAATTAAACGGATTTCAATTTCAAGAATTTTTTTCTTACTTGTATAACATACTTATTTCAACATAATTTCATAATTTATAAAAAAAATTATCTCTTGTATTGTCAAAGATTGTATTTCAAACTGTTATGTTGATCTCTACCATTATTTCTTAAAATTATTCTACTGAAATATTTTTCATACAAAAAATTTGAATCAATGTCAACAGCGGTGTCTATGACAAAACCGCTTTCTTAACATATCGGTTTCCACCTGTCAACGAAGTTAAGCAACAAATGACATTATCTATTATCTATACATGGATACCCATCTCATATGAACTCGAAAATGAGAAGATTTGACAAAGGATAAATCTTAATATTCAAACTCATCAATAACTGCCTTATTTATTTCCCCCCCATTATATTGGGCACAGGCAAAAATAAAATACTTCAAATTCTGACAAATTTCGAAAAAGCCTTGTATAGTAGGATGGCCATATTTCGACGAATTTCAAACAGGATGTCCAAGAAAAAAAATTGTACTTCCCTATATAAAAAAAAAATATATAAATCCAAAACGGGACAGATTTCATTCAAAACCTTCAAGCAGGCGTACCCAAAGATTTCCTTTGAGCGGGCACGTGTCGTAAATTCGACATCATCAAATTTTTTCCATATAAATGGTGTTTTCTTTATATAAATGTTAGGGAATTATGAAAACTGATAAATGACAGTTTTTAAAAAAATATATTTGACTTTCTAAAGAAAAAACAACAAAAAAACACTTGTTTTAACAAAAAAATAAATTTTTATCGACCTATTAGTCAGAATCAATATTCTTATCCTTACAATTGTTACAAACCACCTCAATTGCAGAATTTTTGTTGCATATAAAGAACTGGCAACGGCAACACTTCATTGATGCTGAGGATCTTTATTTCTCCAGTGCAAATGACATACAAATACCGCGTTTTGAAAGGATTCTTACAGAAATTCCCAAATATCAATGAATAACAAAAATTTCCAAGCACACCGGTACGCCTATAGGTCGGAGAGACATTGACTCTGGAATAGCTCGGATCTCGATGCTGGTGATTCAGTGGTAAAAGTGGGAGAAGCGATAATGCGTATTCGTGGCCAATCTTGCAACTGCGCGCTCGCTCGAAGGTTTCCCAGCCATAAGGTTTTCCGCCATAAAGCTTCCCAGACGTCTCGCTTTTAAAAACTATCCCGATATTCCAGTCAATCGTGACTCAGTAGCAACATTAAAAAAATCACGTCACATAACAACGACGACATTAAAACGAAACCTTTTATAATTTCCAGTGAACGGAGACATGACAATCATCAGATCATGCGCCTGGCAAATGCCCGACCAGCCCGTGGGCACTTGTCCCACGACATCATCCAGCCAGCAGGTGAGGGTGCTCTTCTGCGAAACTTGCGAAACGGACGCCTGCAACGGAGGACATGCTGTCACAATGAATCCCGTGCTCGCCGCGCTCTCCACCGTGGCGCTGGTGTTCTCGCTCGCCAAGTTCCGCTGAGCTAGTTGGTCGATGTTCCGCTAGTTGGTCAATGGCGCGTTCGTCCGATCCGTTTTTTGGCACGTCCGTAAGACAAATTAATTATTCAAAGTGATACACAATATGATTGTACAAATTTAACAGAAAATATATGCGAAATGTTACCAAACTTGTTAATATTTTTTTTTTACTTTTATCAAAATAAGTGAAAAATTTTATGATGTACAAATTTAATATAGATTTTTTTTTATTCATTTATCTTTCTATACGGCTACACTACTGTTTGCTTTGATCTTTCACTTTTGGAAATGTTTAAAGATTGTATAGGTGGAGACGCAGGTAGTTGTGTGTCAAATGGATTTATTCATTTTGTAAAATTGTATCCCACAGCACTGGTAGTTTTTAAAAGTTAATGTTTAAGTTTTGCACAGAATACACGTTTTTATACACCCTGTCTTATCTACTGGTAACAACGACTGGCAATTGGTAACTACGACTTCTCGGCTTGATAAAAATCTCATAAAAAATTGACTATTAATCACATTATGTCAGATGATTCTTCTATAATGATCTATAATTAACCATTTTCAATTTCAGCTAACAAAATCAAACGATTTACTTGTCAGTAATCCGTCCATAAATTCGAATAAGACTTAATGAATATGCGAAGCCATAAATTCGGCATTTTCAGTTTTGATTAGACAATACATAAGGAATAAAAATATGTAAGTAAATATACATAATTTTTATGTTATACTGGTAATGATTCTTCAAGGTAAAATAAATAAAGAAACTTACAAATATTACGTAGATAGTGTTTAAAGTATCTCAACACAATGGGAATCATTTCAATGGTGTTAATTTTTAAAACTGTCATTGACTAAGGATAAGTATTCCCTTTTAAATATTTTAACTTATGTTAATAATTTAACTCAGCACTTTTATGAAGTATAGTATTTGTTAGAGTTAATTCGTATTTACAATTTAATCTGAAAAAATTCCATAAACAATTAAAAACGAAAAGGTTTTTTTCTTACTTAAATATTGTATTTAAAAATGTGAATATATGTTAATTGTGTATTTTTATATAAGAAAAAAGATCAAATTTTAATGTACACATCAAACGAAATATTATGTTACGCACAATGTAAACAATTGTATTAGGAATTTATGCATCAATAAATATTATTAACATTATCCCAAATTTTTTTCATATATTAATTGAAACATATGTTTTGTGAAGATCTTATGAATATACCTACAAGATGTATTTGATCGTTAAATAAAACATTAATTAGCTTATTCAAGAACCATTTCATCTAATTGTAAGAAGACTCATCATTCAATTTAATCTTTTTTTGCATCAATTTGTCCATTGTATACATTTTGTCTGATGATAAATATAGATGTGTATAAAATAGTATTGAATAAAATATTATGTTCCTACAAGCATTAAAATTTAAATAAAAAAGGTGAATTATGTAATACATATTCCAAATAAACAAAAACATTACTAAGACATAATGAAATATTCAGGAATCCTGCTCTTTAGGTGGGTAAATTATTTATTTAAAAATTTGCGAAGCGTCTGGAAACCCAAATATTCAATTTAGCCTAGAATATCAAAACATCGAGCGTAGAACACAATCCGCGATAAAAATTTAAAATAGTACCTATTATTAAAATAAATTATAAAATATTAGACCAGGCGCACACTTGCGATTTAGTCGCGCGCGATCGAAAATAGAACACATTGTTTTGAGTTGAAATGCGCGCATGTCATATGAGTGCATTTCAACCCAAAACAATGTGTTCCATTTTCGATCGCGCGCGACTAAATCGCAAGTATGCGCCTGGCCTTAATTGGACCATTTAACTATCATATAGTCCTTAAATAGTCCTAAAATATGTCATGAAGTAATACTGTCGGTGTAAGCGCGTGTCACATGCGCTAGTGTCGTTTGGGCAAACGTCTGATTACCTAAATTACATTAAAAAGTTTAAATTAAGCACCTATAGACCATTTTTATTCATCAAAATACAATTTCAGGATTACCAATCATTCAATTTAGCCGATGAATCATTTCAAATTATATTATCCGACCGTTGGCAGCGCGCGGTTGGCCGACCTGTCGAGTTGTTTACATCTGGTGTCATCTTCGGCGGCGAGCCATTTTCCGATACTGTCGAATTTTTGAGAATCCCGCACAATGGCAGCGCGCCTGTTGTTGCTCACCGCAATCGTGGCCATCGTCTTGCCCCAAGGTACCGCTTTGCCCCATCCAAGGGGTGTCCCCTCGTTCGCCGGCCCCGCCCAAGCGCCACGCCCACGTTTCACCTGTCAACTGTCATATGACAAATTTGAATATTTTTGAATGAGGCGGACCGTTTGAAAATTTGGCGGTTTCGTTTTTTGATTGTTGGTGGTGTGAAAGTGTTCGGTTGGATATGGTTTTAGGTGCTTTTGAAGTGATGTTGTATATAACTATACATAACCTGAAAAAAAAATTGTTTTTCACATTTTTCTTGACGTTTTCTATTATACATATCCATAATTAACGCTGCATTATATCAAAATATAAAGTATACATAATATCAATTATGTTTTAAAACATTAATTTTACAATTAATATGATAAATTTTTATTCTATTCTATTTAACTCTACTACCCTACTTGATGATTACTCAACTTTTACTCGATTGTAAATTTGCAGTTTCGCATGATTTTTAAATATACGCAATCAATATTTATGCATCCAAAATTAAAATTAATAAAAATACCGTGTCGACCTTAAAAATTCTGTTTACTTTTTTAATATCATCATAATCAGAATTCATGTAAGCATTTTATATATTTGTAATTTTCAGTATGGAGTATAAAATGTTGGGTATGCAGATCAGATAATGATCCAAAATGTGCAGATCCATTCGATAACAGCACAGTACCCATCACTGATTGCACCAAAGAGAAGGAACTCGAACATCTTCCGGGTGTACTGCCGACAATGTGTCGTAAAATAAGACAAAAAGGTTTGTTTTAGTAGTCATTTTTCCCCACACGTTTATATTTGAAAAAATTAATACCAAATGCCGTATATTTTTAGTGAACGGTGAATGGCGATATATCAGAAGCTGTGCATATATGGGAGAGCCTGGATTAGGAGGCGACGAACGTTTCTGTCTTATGAGGACTGGAACGTACAATATATTCATAGAATACTGCAATTGCAATAGCAAGGATGGGTGCAATACAGCCTCTGCGTTTGTTGTCAGTAAATTTATGCTCGTTACGGCATTTATGCTGACGTCTGGATTTTTTCTATTTAAGCTTTTTTGAATTTAGTTAGTGCGAAAAAATATATTTTTAGAATCTTATAAAAATTATCAATCTGCCATATTTGAATGTAAAGCATGGTAGTTATGTGAAAAAACATATCATTCCAAAGATATCGTAATTTTTTTCAATGTTCATCATTTTATCGACATAATTACGATGAATCCATTAAAATATACACATGTATTTTGTATAAACAGATCACAAATAATTTTGACCTTGTATTCGGATATTCCTAATGTATTTCCGACGATTTTTATGTATATTTGTTATACTCATTATTTTTTTTGTATATTCACAATGTTTTTAATGGTATAGTACAAATTTGATAATGTGAATAGCCAAGATATTTTATATATTTTTGTTCAGTATTGTTTGTGGTGAGAATTGATCTTACATTCAATAACAATGTAATCAAAATGTGCTTTTAGCTGTGCCTTATTGATACATGAATATCTTTCTTTCAAATTTTCAATTTTTATTTATTATTTTCCATCGTTAAATAAAAGATTAAAAAATTCCGTCCTTTAGTGTTACAATAAAAATACTCTTTTTTTAATCTGAATCTCAATTTTATACAATTTACAAGTTTCCTTAAAATTATCTTTTTTGTAGTTAATTTTTTTGTATTAAAAATATACAAGTAACATGTGAATTAACATTCCGTCCAATAACAATGTAATCAATATGTACTTTAAAAAAAAAATAGTGTTTTCTTATTGTTTATAATATAAAATAAGTTTTCTGCAATTCTTAATTTTTGTTTTGTAATGATTTGTATGTCTTTTTTTGAATATTTAATATCTGTATGTAAAAGAATTTATTTATCTATCGCAATAATCTGTTTTGAAATTGAGACTGAACTTTTATATTATTTTACAATATTACTTTGATGAATTTATTTTTCCACAATTTCATGTAATGATTAAATAGCTGTTAATTAAAATTATTTTGAAACAATATATAGTTTTTGTTTTCCTAACAGTATGTATCAGACGACGATGTTCAGTACAAGGCCAGGCGCCCACAGGCGATTGTGATTGTAGCCGGAAAAAAATCACAGACGCAAAGATTTTATGCATGCGCCAATACGACTAATAAATCGTTACATAAGTTTAGAAAATTATCTGTTATGACTACTGTCACACGGTTGTAGATCAATCTATGGATTTAAATATGTTCGTTAAGTCAAAGCATAATATTGCATACTTGCAGTTCTAAGTAGTTGTGACAGCATCACTGATGGCACTCTGATGGCATCAATCTTACGTTCTGTGAGGATTCACGTACAAAATAAAATTAATCGCTTGCTCATAAATCGTTAGTTTCACAATGGTTTTCAATAAATACACCATTGTAATTATAGCTGCTTTACTTCGTGCAAGAGCAAAGCGACACAAACGACGTCACTGGGTTCATCCTCTTTGCAACCAACGGTTAATGAAAGGACAATTTTACAAGTTGCACAATGACCTATGTAATCATCCACGTGAATTTTTCAATTACTACAGAATGCGTAAAAATATTTTTGAATATTTACTTCATTTAATCAAACCAAAAATTACCTATCATGACACATGGAGGCAATCAATACCTGCTAAAGAGCGTTTATCAGTCACCCTGAGGTAAGTACCCTTTTGAATTTATTATTGGTATTTTATTTTGTTTTTAGAAGTCCCGAAAGAAGTGAATATGAAAAATAAAAAGTTAAAAATGTTAGTAAACCATTATGAACTATATACCTTTAAGAAAGTGAAAAAAATTACATGTGAAAACGTTTATTTTAATCAAAAATATAAAAAAGCACAATTAATTTTAATACATAATTAAAAATTAAATAAATTTAAGACAAATCACTACTGTCTGAAGTTTCATAGTTCAATAAATTGATGACAGGACTCTGTGGAATTTCATTAGGTGGAGGATATGGCATGGTACGGTGTTGATGTGATCGATGTGGTCGAGACTGATAAAATTTAGCATCCCTCATTGCGTTCAGAATTTTCTTTTTAGCAAAATGTTTTTGTTCATCATTTAGCTTAGCAAGCATTGGAACAAGCATCTGAGCAAAACCATCTTCCTCAGTCGTATCTTCTTTATGTGCTCTTAGAATTTCCAACAAGGAGTTTTCATAATGCGACATTTGTGTTGAATTTTTTTTACCACGTCGCTGTGCTCTCACACGAAGTAAAGCAGCTATAATTACAATGGTGTATTTATCGAAAACCATTGTGAAACTAACGATTTATGAGCAAACGATTAATTTTATTTTTAACGAATCCTCACAGAACGTAGATTGATGCTGTTGTGTGCCATGAGTGATGCCGTCACAACTACCTAGAACTGCAAGTATGCAATATTATGCTCTATGACAAAGGACTTAACGAACATATTTAAATCCATAGATTAATCTACAACCGTGTGACAGCAGTCGTAACAGATAATTTTCTAACCTTATATAACGATTTATTAGCCGTATTGGCGCACGCATAAAATCTTTACGAATGCATTTTTTTGCGGCTACGATCACAAATCGCCTGTGGGCGCCTGGCCTTAGGCTTATGATTCTAATAAATATTTCATATTCATCAACTAGTTATCCATTGCAGAATAAAGTCTCATCAACCTGTGACGAACTGTACCTTAGTGCATTAGCCTAATTCACATTGATACAAGAATAAACATTCACTTTTCGAAAATTTAAATACCTAACCGAAAAGGTAATAAACTCGATAGCCGCAGTGACAAACAGTTGGGCGTGCCGTGCGTCAACTGTCATTACTTTCTGTTGTTGGTTATCATTTCATAACTTCACATAAAACATAATGTGGGCATCCGGAGGCTCTGCCCTCTTATTATTCGCATTATTACTTGCGTTCACACATCAAAGTAACTTTCAACAACTCAAAATACCATTTTCATATAGATTACCCTCATATTTAAATCCTCATGTTTGATTATAAGGTGATGCCGTAAGATGTTACATGTGTGCATCTTCGAACGATCCTAAAGGCGAAGACCATTGCGGTGCTTACAAAAAATTCGATAAAGAAGAACACATAGCTGTAGAATGCAATAGCGAAGAGTCTCCGATGCCCGGTTCTTTCTGTATGAAGATCACTCAACAGAGTCCCATCGGATTTATTTGTATATATTACTTTTGGTTATTGTATGAGTTTTAGGTGGCGATTGTTAATGTTTGTTCGCTGTTTTAGGGGATGGACGCTGGCGGCAGGTGATTAGAAGATGTGCTTCTGTCGCCGATACTGGTGTGACGGGAGTATGTAATTGGGGAGTTTATGAGAATGGTGTTTATTGGGAAGAATGCTATTGTTCTTCCGATGAATGTAATTCGTCTTCATACTTTTCCATATTGCCTTTGCCAGTTTTGTTGGTTCTTCCGCTATTATATATCATTCCAAACATTTCATGAAGAAAACTTCAAATAATTGAGCTAATACATTCCTTCTTTTTCGATTTTTTATTTCTTTCGAAATAAAAATTTCATTTTGTCGTTAGTTTATTAATGAAATCACAATTATTTTAACAGTGATGCATGTTCCAGATAACAGATTATAACTTAAAATGTTCATGTACGTTGAAGTGTGCATTCTTTTCAATAATAAGTCTACATTATTCTCTAGATTTAATTCAGCCCATGTTAATTTAATTTGAATTCAAAAAAGGTATATGTACATTAATAAACTACGATCAAATTTGAAAATTACATATTTTTAGTACAAATTTTCATAAAAAATATGTCTATAATGTTGGTAAGTTGAATTCCATCCGTAGTTATTATTTAATTTAAGTTATTTAGGTTGTATCAAATCAGACTTTTTTGTATGTTATTGAAAACCTCAGTATTTTTATTTTGAAATGTATTTTTCGAATCTCAAACGATCCGTCCAATCAATTTGTGCCTTGATATATATATTTTATTGATATTTTCATTTTATCTTGACAAATGTTTTGACTCGATATTTATATTAATAGTTTATTGTTGACTGCCTATCGAGAGATAACAATTGTATTATTTGTATAAAAATAAATATTTTTTACTTTGATGTTTCTTGTTTTTATTTTGCCACACAAAATATATTTTCAAATATTTTGATAATAATTTTTCATACTAACAATCATTCTGGTAATGCACTAAAAAATCAACTAATACATTGATTCAGAAAATCATTCAAATTTATTCAAAAATTTTCCGTTATTCATACATATTAAATTTGTCATTCTATCGATACATAGATGGCTCTAATACTGAACTATACACGAACTTTTTCATTACAAACTGTTTTTTTAACCTTCAATCCATTTAAATATTAAAACTCTTTAACAAAAATCAAAGATCACATTCAAAAATACCAAAAACCGAGCGAACATACATCTCAAAAAAAGAGCGCCTAACTTTTTCCCTAATTCGAATGCAAAGCATCCCTTTTTCCACTTTCGCCCTTTTTGATATATCACATCGAATTCGCGCCATAATGGCGTCATCTATTTATATTTTTTTTGTTGCAGTCGGCCGAAAAGCGCGTGAAATATGAACGTCGTTAAACGGACCGCTTCGCAATTCCCCTTTTGAATTAATTACGGCTGTTTATGGTCGGAATATTGTGTTCTAGGACCGCGCAAGCCCGAAAAATTGGCGGGCGTTTTCGAAAGCGATCTACATGTATATTGAGTGTGATGTAAATTTTGTATTCATTTTATTCATTTTTTTATGAGTATGTTTTTGTTATGAAATTGTTTGATTTGTGATGAGAATTTTTTCGTATAATAATATACTCAAACCACTTCCGAAAATATAGGCTCATGATAATGAAAATTCAAGGTTTCGAATAATCTTTAGTAGAAATTTATTCAAGAAATTTTCGAGGTTCGTAAGAATTTCAATTTTTAATCTGAGATTAAAAATATGATTTTGAATTCAGTTAACGCTTTTAATAAAGATATCAATAAACATTTTCTAAAAACTTAATTATTTCATAAATAAATAAATTCTAATTTTTTTGTATAAAAATTTTTAAACACCGGTCGATTTGATTCAATTACTTCCTGCAAGCTCTTGCGCAATATTCTAATAAATTTCCCGAATGTCAAGATTCGAGATTCAATTATGAAGCAGCTTTTACTTGAATTCCTAATGACTTCACATATTACCGACAATCGAATAATTGCCATGAACAATTCGATTAAAAACGTATCAGGGGTGTATCTGAACATTTAAATTTCACAAAGATTTATTGAACAAAATCGAATTAATTCACTTTTTTTGGTTGAAGAATTTACGACAGCTTTTCCGGAATTTGTAGTAGTTGAAGGAAAGAAATATTGACTGTTTGGTATTTTCTGATCCTGAATAAAGCGTATATGTTGTTCAATGTATGTACGTTACGATGAATGTGACGTGAAACAAATTGCTCGCAAACGGAAGAAAATTGCCGAGCTTTTTCGTTTAAATATCATCAGCATTCACTGAAAATATTGAAGCACAGGTATTCTTCAATTTCGAACGAAGATACGTTTCTGAATCTCGATCATAATTCAAATACTTAATCGAAAAATGTCCTTCAATTTATTTGTATCAAAATTTTCATTTTTAATAAAATAATCGAATAAGCCTATATTTTTTCCGAAATGGATCGGCCATACTTAAGTGAAAAAAGCTCGAAATTCTCGAAAAATAATTAAGTTAAAAAATTATTTATACTTTTTTTCAGTCGTAAATGCGAATCATCGTAAAACGGGAATTATCTATACTATAATACAATAATCTTGATTTTGAATTACACTTTTTTTATTTATTTGACGCATTTTTTTATGAATTCAAAACAGTTGAAAATTTTTTTTAAAATATTTTTTATTTGTATAGAAATTTTATCAAACTTTTCCAAAGGGAAAACTTTCAAATCAAGCAGATGGTGAACAAATTCGAAATATATTGAATTTGTGTACTCTGCATAAAAGGTCAGTAACTTAAAGAAAACTATAAACTACATTTCCAATATTTTTAGCAGAATTTGTACAGATAAAAGCCTCTTCTAAATCACCGGTTAAACTTTCATCATCAACATTTGATCCAACCCATATAAAACCAACTATATAAAAAAAAAACGTTTTCCCACTAACATTTTCACACAATAAAAACATAATTACTTAAAAATAAAACACTAATAACAAGACCATTTCTTCTTATACTCATTTCAAACAAACATCCATCTAATAACCGCGAGATATTTCGCTTAACTTCAGCGATCGGCACACTCGACAAGGTCAAACCTAAGATCTCTAAAACAATATTTTCTCAAAAAAAAACCATCCGAAACTCGCACCGAATAAAAAGCATGCCGACACCACACGCATATATGAAAACCGATAAACAAACGGCGCGCACACCGACACAAAGGGTTGCCAATACAACGGACGGGCGCCGGGAGAGGGTGCGGGGGCGAGGCGGCGGTCTAAAGGGGGTCGAACAGCGGGCAGCAGGTGGCGGTGGCTAAGCATGCGCGCTTAAAGCGGGTGGCGAAAGGGTGCGTTTTTGCACCGTTTTGCACCGTTCAAGTGGTTTGTTTTGTTTGCGAAATTTGGAATTTTTGTGATTGTCGTTTTATATTTTCGGTTGATAGAGTGTTAATTTTTTTATTGACGAGTTGTCCTGGACGAATTGTCAGTTGGACCGATTGTCTGTTGGACCGATTGTCCGTTGGACCAATTGTCTTGGACAAGTTGTCATTGGACAAATTGTTTTTGGACCAGTTGTCGTTGAACAAGTTGTCTTGGACCAATTGTCGAATGGACAGTTTTGGACCAGTTGAACCTGGACTAGTTATCTTGAACGAATTATCCGTTGGACCAATTGTTCGTTGGATCGATTGTCCGTTGTGCCGGTTTTCGCTAGGAAAAGTTGGTGTTGGACAGGTTTTCTTTGGACCAGTTGTGAAACACTTTTTATTTACAAAGCGAAATACCCACTTTACACGAAAATAGCCTAATTTTACTGAACCGACAATTGATACCCATTTCGAATTAGAAACCAGCCGAAAATGGTAAAAGTAATGCACCGTCCAAGTTCGTACCAACCTCCCAAGCGATGAAACACATTTATACACGAACAAGCACGTACACATACAGAAATTAGCGTGCCTAGTTTTTAAGTTGGCGCCCGACATTACGCTTATACACGTACACGCACCTATACTCATTCGCAGTTTGACAGTTGGTCGTACGAAACTTTTTTTCAGTTATCGAAGCAGTATCATTAGAGCATTCAACACCACGATCAATCCATCAACACAAAACCCAATTTCATCCATTTCGATCGATGTTTTGGATTAACTTAGGTTCGGTTCGTTTCTACTTCGTAAAGAAATAACCAACTGACGTTTAAACGTCAAAACTTGGATGCGAATGTGTGCGTGAATGCAGGGTACCAACTTAAAACTTATAACCAGATTTGTATGTATGCGTTTCACCGCTTGGGAGGTTGGTACGAACATGGACGATACATTACTTTTACCCCGAAAATTTCCATCCACCCAAACGACCAAAAGAAAAGTCATAGCATCCCGAATAGTGTAGGCTCGCCATAATTTTCCAGAGCGCCCTCGCGTTCCCCGCTCAACCCGGGGGAGAAGTCCCGGCCAGTTCGCCCCCGGCGTCCCCCCCGGCGACACGCACCGCGGGGCGCGCCCCCCCGCCCACGAGGGGAGGCGTCCCGCGAGCGACAAACGTCAGTTTTCGCCGGGACGCGCGCCAACATGACGTCACCACTTCACGGCTGACAACTGCGTGGTGGCGAGCCTGCTGATTTGAACGGTGAGTTTTGTTGGGGTGTTGTGGTTCGACTGTTGCTTGATGCGTTTGAATGTTTTTTTTTTTTGAAGATTTTTCGGCGTAATTTATATTTATTTTGCTAAATTTTTACTCGTTTTAATCTATGTTATTTTTCTTTTCAAAAATGTTTGAATTAAACTTTTTTTAGATTCACAGCTATTTTTAAACGATGTTATTTTTTAACAATAAAATATATTTTATGGCAAAATTTGTCTTTCATGTTATTTATTTGTAATTTCGATTATTCTTTCGATCTGCATTTGTAATTTTTTTTATGAATTAGTAACTCATATTTGTTAATCTTGATTGTAAAAAATCAATGTTTTAATTTTTTACGATATTATAATAATATAAATTTCTTATTATAATCGTTCTAGAATTGATTGATGAAGGTGAGTATTTCTTTGTCGCGTAAATCAAAAACTGTTGTATGTCATTAAAGAAATGTACAAAGAAAAAATATTACCTTCGACCCTATTATTTTCCGTTATTATATTAAGAAAATTGGTTTCTTTATAATAAATATCGACCTGAGCGAATCAGCAACAAATTTTTTCAAATTTTATTTCATTTAAATATTATGGAAATATTAACAAGATGTATTCCATTCGTAATTAATTCTTATTCATTCACACTGTCTCAAATAATCTCTTAGTAAAAAACAAATATAATTAGCCTCATTAGTCGACCAAAAATACAAAATTTTCAATTTAAAAGAATCATACTAAAACAGATGTCGTATTGAAAGACGAATAATTCACAAATAAAACTCAACATACATTCACGTTCCATTCAATTGCGTAAAGCGAGTAACAAATGTGGCTTTATGCGAAACGGAAAATCGCCTTTCCCAGAAATTCATCCAGAATCATTCAGTTAAAACCCTTTCAAAACTCCATACACAACAACAAACACCATCGTTCATATTTCGTCCATTTATTTAACACCCACAAACAAAATTCAGCCCATTTTTCACTGAAACGCATCGATTTCCATCACGACCCTTGCAAAATCTCGAACTTCCCGCTTTCCCTGAAGCCTTTCGGCAACGAGGGCTCGACTTAAAACCCCCATAAAACACCGACACACAATAAAAATTTGCAAAAAACTATCTCTACCCAGTTTTCCGGGATAAAGGTCAAACGAGGGAGGCTGCGACTCGCCCACGCGGGTCACGAACGACCGGAGCGGCACACGAGTCGATTCCTGCGACGAAAGGTCAAAGTTTTAGTCTCGTGTCCTGGAAAACGGGTCCTGTCAATTTTTCGGGTGTTTGAAATGCTCGAGAAGGGTTTGTTGACATTTTGGTGCCGAATTGTATGGTGTAGGATTGTGATTGTTCGGTGGGAATTTGGTGGTATTCGATATTTTTCAAAATGTTGTTTTATGATATTTTTTTATTAACTACTGGATATGTTATATATGAGTATTTAAAAACTAGTAAATAGACCCGATGTTCGAAAAGTCGATGTCCGTACCCGATTTGAATATTTAATTAATAAAATCAAAATAGTTCATTTATTATTGTCACCAAACGTTAAATAGGCAAAGTCAGTAGTTAGTAGGTAATAAGCATTATATTATAGATGTTAACTGTATACACATAAAGACCATATTAGAATATCTAAAGTCGCGAGCTTCATTTGAACAGACAGACAGACTCACAGATATCCGTGATTATATATAGGGGATCATCATTATTGAAAATAATATCGCTTTTTATTTATTTTCTATTTCGAAAATGATAATATCTCAATTTTAGTAAAATTAATCGATTTAAAATTTGAAAGCATTTGTAAGTGTTTTTTTTTAGCTCATCAAAGTCATTAATTAATTAATTTTATTACCATTTCTGAGTTTTCGTTCCTTTTTTTGGTGAAACATATCATGTTACTGATAATTTATATCATATTTCCATCACTAATTGCAGTATCATAATACGAAGCTTTTATCGAAAAGTATTTACATTATAAGACTTTCAGATAAGATCCGAAGTTTAATCATTTTTCTTCACGTAATTATAAAGAAAACATTTGAATACCAAAAAACCATTCATCGTAAATAATACACAATTACATCTATACACCATCCATTTTATTGATGCTTAACTTCAGTGATTGCTATTACTCCGTTTTACCAACTATTATACGACACGATCTTGCCAACATTCGATTTCTTAACAACCGACAATTCAAATTCAACTTTTACACAGAAAACAATCAAGAACACGATTGTACGAAACCCACAAACCATTTTAGATTAAAAGAAGTTTCCCGGCGCATATACACCGTAACACTTGCTAAATGTACATAGACAAAGCGTTCGTTTTGCGGGAAAAGTTTTGTTTTCAAGAACAGCTTGTTGCTTTGCGTTCAAAAGCACGGAAACAGAGTGTGAGAGACGAGCTTCGAAACAGGTCACGGAGGCTTTCGCGGTGCAAGGTTGTCAAAGTGCTTTGCAACACGTTTTCGAATCTAATGTCCATCTATATATTCGTATAGTACTGATTTTGTCTTATAATTTTAATATTTTAGTAATCTTTTGATTGTTCATGATTCGCGCGGTTTCGACTTACATAAATAAGTATTTAAAAAATGAGTGTTATTTTTTTATTTCTCGAAATTTTTATAACGTGTTCATTGAAAAAAATGTAATGATGTCGAACATATGTAAATGTAATTCTTGAATTAATAAGTATACCCTATCCTATTTTTATACGGTTTCAAAAGAACACGGTTCAAGGAAGAATAACCGATTATTTTTTATACGGTTTTTTAGCATTAACGTAGTATTAAAAAAATTATCACTACGCCACAATGGTAAGATTAATTGCAGCCTAGAATACTGTTATAATTATAGTTATTCAATAAAAAAAAATCGGTGTTTTTTGAAAATTTTACATGGCGAAATTTTTTCACATTACAATTTTTTTATAAAGATGGAATTATTATCCCAATAAACTAATGGAATCTATCTCCAATTATTATATGGTCACTACATTTTTTTACATGATAGTCTCAGGAATGTATCCCCTGTGTAAAAAGAGGATTGGGAGTATAATAGTTTGTACATAAATATAACTATGATATGCACACAAAAATGATTATGTTCATATCTAAATAAATAGTAATTTCTATAAATATTTATGTTTTATTAAATATATATATGCAGGTCCATTATTTTTTTTCCTATTCTTTGAAACTAACACATATTATATTGAAAAATTCTCATACTTAAGATTTGATCGACTCACACGATTTTTCGACTTATACAAAAACCTTTGGAACGAATTAATTACGTCAAGACTTACAATTTAATTTTTTCAATCGATTAGATATTTTTCATCGTTTTTCAATCTTTTTATTTAATAATAAACATTATGCAATAGGTCAACCCGATATCGCATGGTAGGCGTGCGAAAGTATGCAGATCCGTTCATCTGAAAGCATTTCCATTGCGGGAAACTGCTGACCCGTCTGGAATGTCTGGAATGTCTCACATATTAAAAAGTACAAGGAGACGTGGACGACTTCGACTCGGCTATCATTATACATATAATATATATAATAACATATTTCATTTTCTCGTGTCGAAGTTCAAGGGGGACGATCGTAAAATAGCGTTCGTCGGCCGAAAAATTTTCGACAAACTTTGCTAATTTCGATCGAGGTATAATGTTTCGGATGGGCACTTTATTCTTTATTGACTCTTCGTATTATGCGATAACGGCACGTTGGAATCGGTTCCCATATTTAAATTTTCGCATCAAGTTCTTCCGTCCGAATAATAATCCGACCCATTCGGCGAACGTTTCCATCGCGCGTTATTTACGACGGTCAAACGTTTACTTACACAAATCCGCACATGTTTGCGTTGTAAACTTATCGAACTCGCAACATTATACAACACCGAACTATATACGTTATTATTAAGGCAAACACGTTGCGAAAGCTCACCTCCATATAAGAAAATTCTCCGGGCAATATCCGAAGGCCCGAAATAACAGCTTCGTCGCGGAGCAGAGGTTTATTGGTAAACTTTGACGCATATCCCCGGCCTCGGGTCGTTAAGCCTCGGATAAGATCCTCGAAGGGTTGAATCGTCCGATCCTGGACGGGGATCCTTTCGCGCCTTGTACATTTGCGGGAAAGTTTTTACATTTCTCCGCGTAACGGCCGGGGACGAGCTGAATTCCAAATCCGGGATTTTTCGCGGCACGGCCGCTTGTAAATCTCAGGCGGATGTTCGCGGTTTTGTCGGGGGTGCTTGTCGGTTTTGCGAAATTAAGGGTTGGTCCGGGGATGTAGGTGTTTGCCGTTTTCGGACGAGGTTGTTATCGATTGGGTTTTTTCGGTTGGGGTGACAAATGTGGACGCGCTAAGCTAGATTTGTAAATATGTTAGATTGTTCGGAGTGTATTCTATGGCGTTTTGTTTTTTTAGTGAGTTCATTTGGAGTGAATGAAATTTGTGTTCCATAAAGATACTATTGGTTTTCAAAATTAAGGTTATTTTTCGTATTATATCGTATTTAGATTTCATATATCAACAATATTTTTATAATAGCTTATCAAGCTCATGTTTATGAATTGCCTTTTTGCTGAAAGATACATACTTTAACTATGTAATGTAATTTTTTTTAAAGTTTAATTTTATGGCCTTGTGATAATGCAGAGTTAAAGGGTCAAAAAATCAGTTGTAAAACATTTATGAATGTATCCGATACAAATATTTTGAATAACAAGAATTGATTTAATGAAAAAGTGAAAAAAAATTTAATACCTAATATCTTAGAAATAAAATTAATATTTTTGTTTTGATTACTTTAGTATTTGCTACTTTTGTTCTTGTATACAATATCTTCGTTTTATAATTTTTTGGAATCGTACCATCATCACATACATTTTCCATAAATATCAATTATAAGAAAATTACTTTCCTATAAGGTCATTTCGTTATTTTACCATATTACGTAATGATACGACGAGTTCGAATACTAAAAATGATCATTCAATAATCAATAAAAACTATTTAAAATATTTCATATTTTTTTCATGCTTATAAGATTATTATCAAAACTTCATTACTACGAAAAAAAAGACACACTCTAATAGAATTTCCCAGAACAAAATCGAAATATCTACCGAAAACGTTATGTAATCTAAGTTAAGCCGTACTGGAATAGTTCCCTAATCCCTAAAGCGTTACATATTTATACATATATATAACACATGGAAATTCAAACATTTACATTTTCACGCAACACAATTAATTCCCCCATTAACGTTTGAGCCCATTCAAAAGCACATCGCCCGCTTCGACCCCGTCGCAATAATTACCCGAAAAATATTCACAAACCATATCAGACCGTCAATAGAGACAAGAAAGTAACCCGATCCATTTCCGAGGTGGAAACATCGGCCGTTAATTAAAAACGAACTTTCCCCAGCTCGATTATTCGCGTTTGCACGAGTAACAGTATACGCGGAAAAAATATTCGCACGTAAAGGAAAATAACACAATAAATAAAATGGGAAAACTCTCTTTAATGAGCTTCTCGCATTACAATAGAGCCGAGAACGCGTTCGGCTTTTCCGGCGTGTGTTGCGTTGTACAAAACGCGTTTAGATTCGATGTTAGTAAATTGTGTGTTTTTGTTGGTTTTTTGGTGTGTTTCGATAAATTTGATCGATGTTTATAGAAATTTTGATATGTAGAAGTCGTTAATATTAGGTTTTATGGTGAGTTTTCCGAAGATAAAATATATTATATTAGGTGAATTCAAATTTTTTTCATTTCTCATTAAAAATTATTGATTACTTTGAAAATTTCAATATTCGATTTTTTAAATGATAATTTTTTTATATTATTTTAAATCTTTAATGGGCAACATACGATCTGCGGATCATATTTATAAAATAAATTGAATTTAAAAAATATATATCTATTTAACTATTAATTATATACAGTTTTGCACTTCAAATTAAACTCCTTATATAAATCTAATTAATTCTTTTGAATAGTTAACTCATTCATTCATTCATTCATATTAGTAAAAAACAATTTTTATTCGATAAGGTTTAAAATTGGCAATAAGCAACATGTGGTCCGCGGGCTATATTTGTATTTGTACATTTAAATTAAAAATTCAATTTTATACAGCTTTACACTATAAATTCAACATTTACAAAA
Source organism: Hydropsyche betteni (assembly GCA_028571205.2). Lineage (NCBI taxonomy): Eukaryota > Metazoa > Arthropoda > Insecta > Trichoptera > Hydropsychidae > Hydropsyche > Hydropsyche betteni. The sequence continues at coordinate 329,566 of JAOXNN020000039.1, read as the reverse complement.
CGAATTAAACCATGAAAAATTTATAAAAACCGTAAGTTCATCTATTGTAATTTTTAAAATACAATATTATATATTCTTCAATTTAACGATATTAATCTCAGTTGATGATTTTTACTAATTTTTACACACATATTCAATAAATCAATCTTAAAATAAGTACCGTGAATATAAACCTATTATTTTCCATGAAATCATAAAAAATGAAGATATAAAATTTGTGATAATTGTATTAGATTCGTAAAAGACTTAATTTAAAGCGTATAAACTTGAATTTGAAATTATTATGTTCAATTTTCAACAATTTTTTTCAAAAGCTCAACTTTTATTTACGTAAGGTTTAATTTGAGGTGTAAAAGCTTGCATAAAACATCTGCAATAGTTAAAATATATTATAAAAAATAAAAATTTTGAAATAAAATTATATAAACTATATAAATCGACGCCGATGCCGCACAAACATCCCACCCTTTGGCCGACGCCGAAGATTGAGAATTTCGATTCTGCACCCCCGCTAACAACAAGTACACAATGGACGAATTTCGCATTCGTACACTAGTACCCACAATAAAAGTTGGACGACATCAAAGCGAAGTTGAGCGCGAAAGAAAACCGCACGACGCCATTGAGAAAATCCCGCGGAAAGCCGGAGCTTACAAAGTGTCGACGGAGTGTTTGCGAAATGTTCGCCGCGAACCTTACATTTCGGAGGCTTTGTTAATTATCGAGCCTCCTAAAGCGTTTTGTCGTATTTCATACGTGTTTTTCGAATCGAATAACATCGGAAATCCCAGAACTTCGCCGCGGAAAGCATCGGACACGTTCGAAAAAGCTCGTTACGTGAGCGCATATAAAACGTGCGTACATAAAAAAAAAACGCGGGAGAGCCTTTTTCGTTTCTCGCCTCGTCGTGTTATATGATTATGTTATGTGTGAGGGGAAAATAAGGGAAAAGATGGGCTTTTCGTCACGGTTGTCGTCTGCGAAGCACTTTCGAGATATGATGGAGCAAAAGGTAGCTGATTGCTCTTGGCTAATTGGCGGCGAAGCCTTACTTCGGTCTTGTATTTTATATATATAAACTTTGATAATTTTTTTTATTTGATATTTTTTATAGAGAATATCATGTTTCAAAATAGTAATTGAATGTATCGATACAAAAAGTATCAATTGAGACAATGTAATATGTAATATTATATATAAAATACTAGTACATTCGGTATGGCTACATCAATCCTCGTCGATAGCAGTGATAGACCCAGATAAAACTAGTTTTACAATGTAATATAGATATTATGAACAGTTGGATTTAAAATTTTCTATTCTATTGAATGATATAATTAATATTCTGAGATCTTAATAAACTTTATTTAAAAAGTCATTTTAATAACTGCGAGAACAAAAATTATATAAAATATTTTTGTAAAAAAAGTTTGCAACTCTCCTAAAAAGTCGTTGTTAGTACATTATTTTAATTGATGTTTTTGGTATCGCATTTAATAATATACATATATTATATTATATACTCCATAGAATTTTCAGTATATGAAGACATTTGATTTCATAAACCATATATAAAAGTAATATAATTTTTTTTTCAAATAATTTAACGTTTGAAATTCATAATTAACTTAATAAAACAAAAAACACAACCTTTTCGATCGCTTCCTGTAATGTAATTGAAATCAAACGACCCGGAAACCGTCAACGGTCGTATAATGGACATCAAACTCCCCTTTCAGTTTTTCAGATGCAAAGTCAGCATTTACTCCCCCTCCCCTTCATATTCTCATTCAATTTTTTTGTTTTTTCGCCATAAAACAAAGCCAATCCATCGATTTTGACCGATTTTCACAGTTCATTGCTTTTCGAACTCCGGCCCAAAGAAAGGGTTGATCCCTTAGGGCTATGAAATCTTATAAATTCACTTATTTTGATAGTTATACAAATTCGACCTTTCATCGGATTTATTACTGAATTCTAAAATCGTTTTCGATTTATATTTAGTTCATAATCAGATATTTAATTATTATATACAAGTCGGTTCGCATCACGTTATTATTACATTATATTCAACACATGAATAATTTATTTCCTATCCGAAATATGCAAATGATCGAAACCGGGATGCGCACACACGTTCGCCCGATACAGAAATTATATTCGAACCGATCAATATTTTATTATTTATAAACGAAGCCTCGTCGGAAAATTAATACGAAACTTCTTTTCACCAAGACGCTAACGCAACTAACCACTTTCGAAGGTTGTTCGCGTGTTTTTGACGTTTGAGCGAAAGATGAATTACTCTGTCGCATTATGTATCAAGAGAGAAAATAAATTGAATAATTATTTTCGCCAAAATAAAAAAAAGCCTCCGCTGATTACCGCGAAACAAAATTATATAGAAAATTCGCCGAGACGATTCAATTTGCTTTCCGAACCGGCGGGAAATTCGACCCGGAAAAAATTTTGTTTCCTTCGCGGCGATTTTAAATCCGTTTCGAATGCACACTTTTCCGAGTTTTAATTGCGTTACTGGAAAAGCGATGGGAACGTAACGAAGTCGAATCTCGTTCGGAAGTTTTCCGCCTCCCCTAAGGTAATGCCCGTTTAATTAATTGGGTCGATCTTGTTTCCAACCCCCCCCGACGACTTATTTTGATTAATGTAATGTTATGAGCGAAGTGTTAATACAATATTCGGGTCCGTCGAGAATGATGTTTCCGATGTAACATGTTTGTTTGTTTGTGTGTCGATTCGATTAATTTTGATTGGATACTGTTGTGTGATTTGAATAAAAATCGGATCTGTGAATGCCGGCAAATTGGAAAATTGTGTCGAATTGAAACGATGTGTTTTGTTTTGGTGTTATTCGATTTATTAGTCGATGTTCGATGCATTGGATTTTATTTTCAATTAATTTCGCGGTAATTCGTATTGGGATTTGGACGTGCGATTATATCGATTTTAATGCTCTTATTGTTAGTCATTATTGTGAAATCATTATTTAATTTTAATTTTTTTATGTAAAAACAATATTAACGAACAGTTCACCAAATTTACGAGCCAGAGTTTGCCAATACTTGGATCAAATCATCGAATAAACAAACACATTCAATACGAATAAATCTACAATTTCGATTAACCATTTCATATTTTCAATGTCAACAAAATAAGCAATTACATCAAAAAACATTCCAGCAAACACAAATTAACATTATACTAAACATTAACAGCCTACAAACACGAATAAAGTGCAAAATAAATACGCCCGTTCTCCTAACAAAGCCGCACACTTTCCGCGACAAAACACGCCGATGAACCCGAATTTTTGCCACCATTCTCAACCAAAATAACCAAGCACACATCCGCGAACCCAAACAGAACCTGAAATCACATCCTCATCAACAAACAACATCAACAGAACCGCATTTTCCATGGCGGGAAAATCACGCGACGACAACGGCCCGCGGCGCGAGATTGATGGCCAATATATGGAGCCGGAAAATGCGCGCGGAAAACCTGAAAGAAATCCCATTCCACGTCCGTGATATAAATGTGTTTTTGTGCGTGTGAGTGTGTGTGTGCTCAGGATAATGGGGATTTCGTGAAAAGCCATTCGAAATCGGTCGGCTTCTGATCGAACAGGATATTTGCCTGTTCGAAGGGATCGAGTGATATAAATGGTCGACGGGAAAATCCGTGGGGAAAACCGTGTTTGACAAATATACAAGGGTTTGATTTTATTTGATGATTGTATAATATTTTTGTATTTGATGATACATTTTTATATGTAATTATGATGAAAAGGTCATATTTTATTTTATATATTTACATAAATGGGTTGAACGTGTTAATTTGATAGTTACGAATTTGAAAAATTATGATCGTTATGCAAATGAGTATATAAATTAATCTCATTGAGAAGTAATTTTTAATTAAATTAAAATAAATTATTTTTTCGCTTTATTCTTTGGAAAACGTAATATGAGATTTATGCACAATTCTCAGAAACAGTTATAAGTAATTTTCTTTTTTATTTCATTGAGAAAGAAAATCTTCGTAGTGGTCATGTATTTCCAAATTCTATCATTTCAATTTTGTGGAACTGACTTGTTCTATAATATAAAACATATATAAATTTATTACATATTATACATTCAATATATTTTTTATGGGTATTATGATCCATTCCGCAATATTCACAAAAAAATATGACTGATAATTGTAACAAATTTTATTTTCTTGGAAGTTCTTTCACAATTACATAACATGTCGATTTCTGTTAAGGATGATATCAAAATGGCCTTATATTGAACTGTTGATTCCAGACAAGCTATCAAAATGTCAAAATGTCGGATTGACCTATAGCATAAGCACATGATACGTTTTTCTTAAACGAAAATCAGCAAAATGATAGTTTTTATAACCTTTCGCACGAAAATGTAAAAAAAACAATCATAAATCAATATAACAACATAAATAAAGAAATATTTAAGCATAATATCCTTTTGATTCTCATTCCAATTTCATTGTGAAAATTGAGATGAAATTTCCAAGCTAGATTGTCAAAACATTATTATGCGCAAGATCTGAAAAGAGGTACGAACCCAATGCTTATAAAGCAAAAATATTATTGAAAAGGGTCTTATATATACATTCAACATAAATACATCATATCACAACCCTGATAAATTATTTAAAAAATAATATATAAACACCCACTCAAAAATAAAATTTTCATACGTCCATTAAAACCCTCGTTTCCCTTCCAAAAATATAAACCTCCCGCATTCACTATCAACAAAACGAAACCGCGCAAACAAACAGCGAACAAAACCCTCATTGTTTTCAATATTTCAAAACGAAATCTTCAAAAATTGGACGCCCGTGGCCGCAAAAGCTCGCCTTGGCTGCACAGCGCACAGAGATGCTCGTCTCGCGGCCACAATGGAAAGCTCGATTATGAAAGCGACTCGCGTTTTCGCAAATAGAGACAAAGTTCATCCCTCGCCCCGTCGGAGGACGAGGGCTGGGCGCCGCGGGGGTGGAGGGATCGATATCGCCACCGTTGCGGACATGGGGAAGGACCGCCGTTTTTCAGCTGAAAACGAGCGCCGATCGGCTTTCGTCGAATGTGGCGGTTTCGCGGAGTTCGGAGTCGTTGGTCGAGGCTTGCGCGATAGTTGGTCGCGGGATATGAAACCGAAACGGACGGATTCCGGTGAAATGTGAGGTTTTTTTTAATATATCCATCTTCTATCTTCTATCTTCTATCTTCTATCTTCTGTCTTCTATCTTCTATCTTCTATCTTCTGTCTTCTATCTTCTATCTTCTATCGTCTATCTTCTATCTTCTATATTCTATCTTCTATATATATATAAATGAATCGCCGTTTGATTTTATTTTGTCACATTTAACTAACAGGTGGTTTACAAAGAAAAATAATAAGAAAATTCCTTAACCTTTCCTTACCGGTGATGTGTATCTTCTACACATTACTCTAATAACCATCAATATCTCTATAAATATAATAAATAC
>JAOXNN020000039.1:254972-323924 GCA_028571205.2 Hydropsyche betteni | reverse complement strand
GGTCAAAACTGTTGAAATAAACATAATATCAATATACTCTAAAGTATAACACGTATGTATACATACATAATAACCGACAATACTCATTTATTACATACCTTCAAAAATTTTTGCGTGATGACAAAACAAAACAAACATGCCACACACGTATCGTTCGCGCAAATGACACGATGGTGTGAGTGCGATAGTTAAGAAAGCGAATGATATAGAAGATGGTCGTATGCTGCATTTCAAAGTTATATTTTCGGAGAAATCAAGGTATTCCATATTTGGATACAATTCCATATTTGGCGACTTTCCTCTAAGTATAGTTGCGATTATAAAAAAAATCCAAATGAATACACACAACATACTTCTCAATCGATCGAATAATAATAAATAAATAAAACTCCTTCCAAATCGTCAAAAAACCAATTCGATAAGCGCGAAACCCATTAATCCGCACATTACCCGACTCGACTACAAATTACCATAATTACCACCCGATCCAGCCGCAATTACAGCGACACCGATCCCGAAACGAAAAAACACACACGTTCCCGCGCATTAGCGAACCGCCGCTTTCGCCCGTCCCTCCCACGGGCCGAGGGCGGCCCTGCGAACCTTCGAAAGTGTCAAACGCATGCGAGATAAGAGTTTTATCGGGCTTTTAGTGCGAGTACCGAGCTGGCAAGGGCGCCGGCGGCGGGGCGGGGGCCGGGGGAGGCTGGGCGAGGGGTGCGTACGTGTGCAGGTGCCGGGAGGGGTTCTACTCACCCACCCACCCTGATGGCTTTAATGGATCTCTCGTTGAAGGTGAGGAAGATTTCTGTATATGGTTTGGTGGGATTGTGGATGTTGGAGTTTGGTTCGGGACTATTGGACGAGGAATGAGTTTTTTTTTCTTTTTGGTCTGTGCTGTTGTTGATGGTTGTTTTGTTGTTATAATAGATCGGTGGTTGAAAATGAATGATGATGGCTTTAGTGAATCTTTCGTCGAAGGCGAGGAAGATTTCTGTATGTGGTTTGGTGGGATTGTGGATGTTGAAGTTTGGTTGGGACTATCGGATGAAGAATGAGTTTTTTCCTTTTGGTCTGTGCTGTATATGGTTTGGTTGGATTGTGAATGTTGGAGTTTGGTTGGGACTATTGGACGATGAATGAGTTTTTTTTTTCTTTTTAGTGTATGCTGTTATTGATAGTTGTCTTTTGTTAGATCGGTGGTTGGAATTTAACGATAATGACTTTAGTGAATCTTTCGTCGAAGGCGAGGAAGCTTAATGTATATGGTTTGGTGGGATTGTGAATGTTGGAGTTTGGTTGGGACTATTGGACGAAGAATGATTTTTTTTCTTTTTGGTCTGTGCTGATGTTGATGGTTTTTTTGTTGTTAGATCGGTGGTTGAACCATGAATAGTGATGGCTATAGTGAATCTTTCGTCGACCGTGAAGAAACTTTTTGTATACGGTTTGGTTGAATTGTGGATGTTGGAGTTTGTTTTGGGGCTATTGCATGAGGAACGAGTTTTTTCTTTTTGGTCTGTGTTGTTTTTGATGATTGTCTTGTTGTTATAATAAATCAGTGGTTGGACATGAATGATGATGGCTTTAGTGAATCTTTCGTCGAAGGCGAGGAAGATTTCTGTATATGGTTTGGTGGGATTGTAGATGTTGGAGTTTGGTTTGGGACTATTGGACGAAGAATGAATGTTTTTCTTTCTTTATTCATTATTTTCTTTTAAAGTTTCTTAAATACTATTTTTTTTTTTAATATCCAAACATTTCATCACACTATCAACTTATTTCGATTTCAACCTCTACTCAATTTTTTCTATTTGAATTCATTGAATAGAAACGAAATTAAACTCCTCCAATTATTCAAAATATTGCTGAATTCAAACACTAAATAAATATTTAATCGTTCAGTTGCTTGGCAAGAGCGCAGCAAGGAAGCCGATGGGAACGTAAGAAGCGGAAGCGGAAGTGACGGTTGGGCAGCGTTACGTTGCCTACCCTGCGCCGAAGGCTGTATTTCTTGCACGAGCCCACGACCATGCAGAGCATCATACAATTGGCCTTTCAGGTAATTGCCAAGATTATTCAAGCTTATTCTTTCACTAGTAAATAGGCCCGATGTTAATAACATCGTCTGTGGATTTGTTAAGAAACGGAAAACGATAAAATGTTTAAACCCGATTGTGTGAATCCGAAATGTGTACCCGATTTGAATATTTAATTAATAAAAACAAAATAGTTCATTTGTTATTGTCACCAGACGTCGTATAGGCAAAGCCAGTAGTTAGTAGGTAATAAGCGTCATATTATAGACGTTAACTGTATACGCATAAAGACCATAGTCGCGAGCGTCATTCGAAAGCACACACACACACAGAGAGAAATCCGTGATTATATAAAGCGGATGAAACCATTCTCGATCACAAAAAGAAACACTTAAAAAAATGACTTTAACAAAGAATTGAACTAAAAATCTATTAATTAAGAAATTCAAACATCATTATTCCTCAACCTGGAACGTTTTCCGAGCATAATCGTTAAATTTTCCGGCACACACCATTCACCTAGTTTCTAGCGTAATTAGTTTGCGCATTTTAAACCACGCGAAAATTTTCCCCGGCACGTTTCCATGAAGAATGAGTCTCGGATGTGATGTTGCCACATAATTCGGTGATGGACCGATTAAAAATTTAAACAAGATCACTGGACCGTGAATTACTTTTTCAGGAGTGTTCTTCTGGGGATATCTGCTTGGTGTGCTGCCTGCACAGCCTTCTTGGCGGGATATTTGCATCGTCACAGGAAGGCGAGGGTTTTCCGAAGTGCTAGTCCCGTTTTTCTTGCCATTACGCTGTTGGGTTGTGCCATTATGTATCTCGAGGTTTGTGATTTGTTTATTTTGTGAAAAATTTAATTATTTTCGAATTGAATATATATGACGTTCATTTTGCGACTAAGCTTTCCCGATATACTATTGAAAGTTTAATTTTTATTTGTATGAAAAAAAATTTCTGTATTCAAACAATGAATACTGTCTCTTTTCAAATGGTTTTTTTTTAGATCAACGGAACGCAATTAAAACTATTTATTGATCTCGCCTCTTTTCGCTTAATTTGAATAATGAAAAAAAAAATTAATAAACATTTACCACCCTCAATTTATGCATATTTCAAAACGTCTCATTTTTCGAGATTTGCAGTTTAATCTTTTGCATATTAAAATTATGTAGAGTTCTTCCATATAAAACCTTTTTCGTAATCAAAAGTTTCGAAATTGCCATTTTAATATGCACCTTTATTAACTTTACGCTTGTTTAGCGACATCTTAATTAATTTTTCATATGACGGCTAAAATATAGCGAGAAAATTAAATTTCACTATTCAACTGTAGCAGTACCAAAAAAACTTCGTTTCACAACTATTATAATTATATTTCGATTGATTGTTTTTTTATCATTTCGAATTTTCATCAAATTTTTTTGCAGATGGCCGCCATTTTTCCCGTGCTAGATACGTACACCTGCATCGCAACAAAATGGTCGCGACATTTAGGATTTTGCATAACATACACAGCTCTACTTATGAAAACTTGGAGGTGAGATTTTCGCCAACTCGTTTTGAAATTTAAATCTTCGACTAACAACTTGTTTTCTTTCAGAGTTTCTCTAACTTATCGCGTAAAGTCGGCTCATGCTGTTAAACTGACTGAACAGCAACTGTTGCGCTGGTTGTTGCCAGTTTTGCTAATTGCTTTAGTTTATTTGGGGACGTGGACATTGTCTGATCCTCCTCACGCTATCGATGTATGTTTTTTGACGTGATAATAACAAATTATCTTTTATTTACTTATTAATTGTTTTTTAAACTTTCAGATTATAGACAGTGAAGGACTGAAATTCAAACAGTGCACGTACAACTGGTGGGATCATAGTCTTGCAATAGGTAATTTTTATTTTATATCATTTACTTACATTTATATATGTAAAATTTAACTACTTTTGTCTTTCTAATTAGTCTTTTTAACAGATTAATAATTTTTACATATTTCCTATAGGTGAACTAGCATTCCTTTTATGGGGTGTCAAAGTATGCTATGGTGTCAGACATGCTGAATCTCTTTACAATGAAGCACGTCTAATCTCGTATGCCATTTACAACATTGCTGTAGTGAATTGTCTCATGCTCACTTTCCAGTAATTTTTTGAAATATTCTCATGTGCAACCCAATTTTGGATTCTAAATCTAATTATAAATTTTCATTTTGCAGTTTACTTATTTTCCCACAAGTTGGTCCAGATATGAAATATTTCTTAGGTTTCATTCGAACACAACTGTCGACTTCTGTTACTGTTGCATTAGTCTTCGGCCCAAAAGTGAATACTATGATTTTTTTCAATAATAATTAAAAAAGAAAAAATACATTGACAAAATCTTGAATTTAAGGTGATACGTGTTTGGAGAGGATTCGGTGATCAATGGGACACCAGAGCAGCGAGAGGCGTCTCTGCATCATTTTCATTAAACGGTATCGGCTTCCATCCACATACTCCGCCTCCACCAACTCCACACGATCTAGCCCAAGAAAACGACGAACTAAAAGTCTGTATACATTTAACAAACTCAAATTCCCAACAACCATAATATAACCGATCAATAACATTCACAGGAGGAAGTCCAGAAGCTGGCAGCGCAGATAGAATTCATGAAAATAGTTCAGATGGAGCTGCACAACAGACACTTGCGTCCTAGACCCGGAGGCCACTTTACGTTGCCTGTGTCACCGAACATCTTAGCGCAGCCGCAGGTCGATATAAACCAATAGTGTTTGTTCCCATATAACAGTAAGAGATCTAATAAAAGTGAAATGAATTTTGAAGGTGGGTGAAGACATAGAAGCGACCAGAATGGTAGCGGGGTGACTGGTGGCATGGTGCGCGAGCGGATGGCGCTGGCCAGGGCCGGCCGCACGCGCGCCCTCCCGTGCCCCCGACACACGAGCCCCCATCTACGTGTAATCCTCAACATGCTGAAGTGCTTCTAGATAAAGCTGATAGTCATTTGAATGTTGATTCATACCTTTCGTTAGTATAGATTGAATTTTAGATGTGAAAACTAGTATTGGTACGTTCAGTTGTATGTTATATCGTTTGCTGTATTCTGCATATATGATGTTTGTTCTAACGATGGTGCTGGCATGTCTGATTGATCAGACGTACGTTGCAGGAATAATGTGTTTCGAATAGATTATAATTTTATTGATGTTATTTAATGTATAAGCAAGATTAAATTTATGTGTAATATATGATTAAGTTATTGAGTTTTTCAATTATCCTGTGATTCTTGTTAATTGTGTAAAAAGTTTAACGTCATTTGTTGAATGTTCACACTGAGATTTTGTTAATATTATTATAAATTGTCAGTAATTATTTTAAATATAACACTTTCCTGCTAATTAATACAGGATATTACATTATAAAGCTGTATATTATATGAAACATGTATAAATTATTGATTTAAATGAAATATTTTTAGATGCATGAGGTTTTAAATGTTTTATATTGCTGTAGAAATGTATTATTCTTAATTATAAGTAACTTTTCGTCTCTTAATTAATAAAACATCAAGTGAAAATCATTTTTATATTTGGATTGTAATAACATATATTTTTACTTCAATACATTAAATTGTTGTAATGAAATTACAAACTTCAATTATTTTAATGAAAGTACAACATGTCTTCGTTGCACAAATTATTCAAAGAAATATAATAATAAATTGTGAAAGAATATATTTTATATATCTTATTTTAAATATAGTTATTTTATGTATTGTAATACTAATTTTTAAACATTTTGAATTTGGACAATTGAAATATATTATATTGCATGTTCATGAAAATATTTTTTTATGTATAATATATTGGCTGAACATATTTTAATTATCAAATATTTATAAAACTATACTTTAATTATTCAATGAATGAATTAATTATTAATTTGAAATAAAACACATTTTGGAAATGTGTATGAATTCAGAAGTTTAATATTTTACTATTCGTATATGTCGTAGGATCATAATTTTTGTTATTTTATTGGTAATCAAAAACTCCTCTTATAAAAATTCTTGATAAAATTTTAAATTACGCAAACTCCCCATCCTAATATCGAAAATCCCAAATTCTTAGTAACCTTCGGTTATGTAAAGCTTTCAGAGCTAAGTTTTTATACTTATCGGTTTATTTCAATATATTTTCTTATAGATGGCACATTAAAATTTTCAAATGAAAAAACTTAGTAGAAATATGAGTTGACTAATTTTGATTTAAGTATGCGGGCTTGAGATTGGCTGTGATATTATCATAAGAATTTGGGTATCATAAATATCAAGCTCGATAAAAATAAATTTATTGGGAAAATGCGAACATTTATTGAATTTGCATAAAAGCTTTAATGTATTATGAATACATTTTTATTGTAAAAATATGAAAGTGTAAATGGTTTATGAAAAAATACAATTGGATAAACACTTTGTTATTCGTATAATACTTTAGCGTTTATTTTAAATAATATATAATAGATAGCTGTTATGAATGATATACAAAAAAAGCTCATTGACAGTGTCATACAACTCACTATGATGACAATAACAGATTAAATAAAATTTTAAATTTGTACTATGTCGACACTAGCTTTGATATGCTCGGAAGGTTTCTATTATATTTATTTTATAATTTAAATGCTAATTATCGATACAAATTATATAAAATAATTCCATGATCAATTACTAATTTCATATCCAAAAATAACGAGATCCAAAGATTTAAACTAGTCATTAAAAATATGTGCTCTGTTGAATTAAAATTTCAAATTTATGTAAAAATGTTTAAATTAGATTAAAATTGTCACTGAAATTTTACCCATATATAATCTTTTTAGTGTTGTTGAATGATGTTTAGATCAATATAGATTGTTTACAATGTACATGAATATGATGATTGATGATTGTTAATAAATGTGTTCAAACAAACATAAATTGTATAGTTGAATTTTCTAACTATATTGCATTCTTCCAAATATTAAAATTATTCTATTATTTACATGAATATATACAATTTATATTCTATTTTATTAATATTGAGTACACATACCAATTAATAAATGGTTGTTCCATATAAATTTGAACAATTTTTATCATAATTTATACATTGAAAACAAAAACTATGTTTGCAAAGTGTCAGTGGAACGTATAGATAAAGCGGGAGGTGAAATCATATTATCTTCAGAGAGAAATTCGTCTCTAACAACATCGCTAACATGACACAGTTCTAAATAATCCTTTATCAATGAACCAGCAGCCGACGGAACTTGAATCGCCAAACAATCATCGGCAACCTTCGAAGACAACTCCATTACTCTTCGAAGACTTTCAGACCGCGCAATAGCCAACTCCCGCTTCAACAAACTTTTCCCAGCAGCCAACGAAGTGGCCTTTTCCCTCAATTCTTTACACTCCTCGACCAACTTCAGCCGCAAAGACTCGTCGTACTCGCACCCTTCGTCCATCGGCAACAGCACCGTGTCCGGAATGGTTAGCCATTGGTCGAAGGCCTCGTCGATCTTCCGCACAGGCTCCTGAGCGTTTTCTTTAAACGAATGGGCAATTTTGTCGAATCTGTTTCGCACGAGCTCGACCTGATGGGGCTCGAGGTGGAGGGCTTCTGTTAACTCTCGACAAGCGTCGTCCGCAAATGTTTCTATTCGTTCTTTTATCAGGTCGCGGGAAGCTTCTTTCAGGAGTTGTCGGTCAAATCCCGAGAACAGTTGTGACTCGTATTCACGTTTAGTCCACGAATTGTCCATTTTTAAATGAACTGTCAAACGTCAACCTCTAATAGTAACCGACATTGAAGTTTGAAAAATGCTGTCACAGGGTTGCCAGCTCTGTCGCACCGCAATAAAGAAACTTCAAAATATGTAGTTCCCAGACGTTTGCTCAAATGGCACTAAAGCCAGGCGCACACTTGCGATTTAGTGCGCGCATATGTCGTAGTGCGCACTTCAACCCAAAACAATGTGTTCCATTTTTGATCGCGCGCGACTAAATCGCAAGTGTGCGTCTAGGCTAATTGTAAAATACACGACGTTAGCGTACATGACGCTAGCGCACGTCGATACTAGCGCACATAATACTAGCACGCCCCACGCTGGCTCACACGACATTACACACAAAACATAAGACACTATCAATGTTTATACACGTACATGCACGTTGGTACGCTTCTTGGGTAATGAGCAAAATTCATGTGCAATATGTTACTTTTACCCGCAGGGTACCAACTTAAAATTTATAACTGGATTTGTATATACATATATGCATTTCACCGCCGGGGAGGTTGGTACGTTCATAGGCGGTTAGCGACTTTTACCCATTTCGAAATACTAGTGTGAAATAGTGTTATTACCAATTAAATCACCTATAGTGTACATTAGTATTTTTTTTTTGTATTCACTGTGTAATTTTAAATGCTGAAATGCAAATGATTTACGTAATTAATTTGCAGGATAACTAAAATTTATATTCGCATATAGGAAATATTTCAATCGATTACGCATTTACCAAGATGCAGTTGCATTTTGTTATATTCGAATTAAATGTCAAAGGTGATTTTGAAAAGAAGAGGGGATACCTTTGGCCGTTTTGATGCTGTTTCAATACTAACATAATGCCGCACTAGAGAATTATTGCGCACAAAACTTGCTTTTGAATCCGTGTATATAAGGGCGATAAAAGCATACCATTGGGGTCCAGGTCAAGTCCTGCATATGGTGGGAAATATTGACATTTGAGTCGAATGATTTGATAAACACAAGAGAGAAAGAGAAAGAGACAATTTCTCCCATCGCGCAGCTGCTGAGTTTCGGCGGTGGGGCACGTTCCGGCGCAAAAACGGTCACAATAGCTAAATAGCTGCGAGTTTCATATTCACACGTATACTGGGCATAAACGAAATGTTTAAGACAACCTATATTCAAATTAATTCAATTAATGAACAAATTAATTTTATTTCCCTATCATTTTGTATCAAAATCAAATCGAAATATATTTTTATTAACCTTAGAATGGACGCGCTGTCACAAAATTGACAACAAATACGCATTATCGCATCTCCCATTTACCAATGAGACACCAGCATCGAGATCCAAGCTATTCTAGGGTCAGTGTTTCTTTCACTTACACATGTATCGGATATGTTTGGAAGTTTTGGGAATTTCCGTAAGAATCCCTCCAGAACGCGGTGTTTGTAGGTCATGTACACTGGAGAAAAAAGATCCCCAGCACAATGAAGTGTTGCCATTGCCGTTGCTGTTGCAAGAACCATTCTGCAGTTGAGATAGTTTGCAACAATTGTAAAGATGAGAATATTGATTCTGACTAATAGGTCGATACAATATTTAGTTGAAACAAGTGTTGTTTCGTTTTTTTTTATTAAGAAAGTCATATATGTATAAAGTAATGTAAGTTATTTAACGCGTCCGCTCAAAGGAAAGTAAAATAATTAACAATAAGGTTATATATAAATTACATGTAATCCTGCACTTCATACATATAAATTATTTACTAACAAAATTATATTTTAAACGACTGAAACACCTTTTTATAAAATCCTATTGAATTACAAAACGTAGCCAAAAGTGCAAAAATTGCATCAAACTGACATTTACCAAAAGTAGCAACACTAGAAAACAAGTGGGGATGCAAAGGATTTAGCCAAAAGACAACATCGAATCCCGTCGCGGCAATCAGTATCGGTCAGGAAGCGGGGCTGGCTTCGTCGAATTCCATCTTTCGGACGTTTGATCCAGCTTCTGAAGGTCGCCAGTATGGAAGGTGTGGCTGGAGGCTCTGGGGGCGCTTCATCATCCGCAGCCCCACCGCCCAGAGATTCCAACTCGCACAAAAACAAGTACGAAAAAAAAATATATTTTTGTATTTTTTCAATCAACCTAATTATTTTAATGATCTTTGCACTTTCAACTTTTTTTCAATTCCAATCTGTTCCTTCAATATCACGAAATGATAAATAATTCGTTTCCGTATATGGATTGACATAAGTCATTTCGCAACTGCTTGATATTATTGTTTGTGTGTTTTTAGTGGTTTTGTACTGCTGCGATATGCTAGTCAGTCTTCGCTGGACGAAAGCAGCCAGCCACCAGGTCGGTGTGGGTTAGGGAATTCGGAAGACGGTGCATCGGAAAGACATCACCATCAACAACACAAAGATGCCGCGTTCGATGCGCTGCTACAAATGCGAAAGTAATATTGAATAACTACAATTTGTGAGTATCGAAATGTTATCATGGTTTTTTTTGTTTTTAGACAAGGTATTCTTTGCGATGTGAGGCTCGTGGCCGGTGAAACTGAAATACCGGCTCATCGTGCTATCTTAGCAGCTTGCAGCCCTTATTTCCGTGCAATGTTTAGTCAATTCGATGAATCTCGACGTGATCGAATCACATTACAAGTATTTTCAAAATCAAATACATTATTGTAATCCAATCGAATGTTTACTATCACAAAATTTGTTTTAGGGAGTTGATCCAATAGCTTTAGAACTGTTGATAGATTATGTATATGAACCTGATATCAATGTTACCGAAGACAATGTTCAAGTAAATATATAATTGTCTTATGTAAATGAAAATTCTGTGCGTAAATAACAATTTTGATGTTTTAGGTTTTACTTCCTGCAGCTAATCTTCTTCAACTGGGAGGCGTACGAGAAGCGTGTTGTAGTTTTTTAGTCGGACAATTGCATCCGTCTAATTGTCTAGGGATAAGAGCTTTTGCTGATTTACATGCTTGTCAAGATCTTATACAAGCTGCAGACCGTTATATAGAAGCTCATTTTGCGTAAATACTTTTTT
The DNA here is from genome assembly GCA_028571205.2 of Hydropsyche betteni. Lineage (NCBI taxonomy): Eukaryota > Metazoa > Arthropoda > Insecta > Trichoptera > Hydropsychidae > Hydropsyche > Hydropsyche betteni. Next base: position 313,003 of record JAOXNN020000039.1, on the reverse strand, counting down.
TATTGTATTACGATTCTCGCATTGTATTCTAAATTTGTTGTTTAATTATAGTGAAGTGGTTGAGTGTGAAGAGTTTTTGGCTTTGTCTCATCAGCAAGTAGCTCGTTTAATTAGTAGTGACCGTTTAACTGTATCCACAGAAGAAAAGGTGCCCATTTTTAATTTCCTTGCAGAAATAATTTACAAAATATAAAAAAAATATTATAAAATAATTTATTAACACAGGTATTGGAAAGCGTACTTCAATGGGCTGCCCATAATCCTACTCAACGTCAGCCTCATTTAGCATGTCTTATGGAACATGTTCGTCTACCTTTACTATCTCAGGTGATTAATTAATTCATTTACATATTTTAAAATTACAAATCAATATGATTAATATTTTATTTTTTATTTTTCAGGAATGCTTAGTGAATAGGGTTCAAACTGAACCTGCTCTTCGTGGCGATTTACGATGTAAAGATTTGTTAATAGAAGCTTTAACTTACCATTTGTTGAGACCAGAACAACGTTTAGCAGCAATAACACCACGTTGTAGACCTCGAGAACCAGTCGATGCACCTAAAGTGATTATATTATTATCATATTTTTCAATTTGCCATTAATTCTCATTGATTTATAACGTATTTTTTTATATTTATAGGTTTTATTAGTAGTGGGTGGTCAAGCCCCAAAAGCTATACGTTCTGTTGAATGTTACGACTTACAGCAAGGGCGTTGGTATCATGCTGCAGAAATGGCAACTAGACGCTGCCGGTAATTGAGAAATTTCCTTTCCCATTTTATTTTTCATATTGAAAAATATTTAAAATATTACATGATTGTATTCGACAGAGCTGGACTTGGAGTTGTCAACGGAAAAGTATATGCAGTTGGAGGGTTTAATGGCTCATTACGCGTAAGAACTGTTGATGTTTATGATCCGAATACTGATACTTGGCAAGTTGCACCTTCTATGGAAGCACGACGGTCTACTCTTGGCGTTGCTGTTATTGACTCATGCATATATGCTGTATGTAATTTATTCATATTCGTAATAATTTTATACCAATATAAACGATAAATTTGCGTAGGTTGGCGGATTTGATGGAGCTTCTGGACTTAATTCGGCAGAGGTCTTGGATACGAGATTAGGAGCCTGGCGTCCTTTGGCATCTATGATGACTCGACGTTCTTCTGTCGGTGTTGCTGTCTTGCAAGGAAAACTTTATGCTGTTCGTATTACATTTTTTTAAACATATTTGTTGAGAAAAAAACAATAATCATTGTGTATATTTAAGGTTGGTGGATATGATGGAAGTAGTAGGCAATGTTTGAGCTCTGTTGAATGCTACGATCCCACAACCAACACTTGGACTGCAGCCCCTGACATGGCAGCTCGACGTAGCGGAGCTGGTAGTTTTTTTTTTCCTATCTGAAAGATATTCTTTTTCTTCCGTTGTATTTGTAAACAAATTTTCATTTAAAATTCAGGAGTTGGAGTGTTAGATGGTGTATTGTATGCTGTCGGTGGACACGATGGTCCCCAAGTAAGACGTTCTGTTGAAGTATGGCAAGTAGGTACAGCATCTTGGAGACCAGCTCCTGATATGTCTATATGTAGACGCAATGCTGGCGTTTTACCACACCGTGGTCTTCTCTATGTAATTGGCGGAGATGATGGCACATCGAATTTGAACACTGTTGAGGTTAATTCATAGCTGATTTCATTTGTGTTAGTTTCCCTTTGAAAACCTGTGTATAATTTCATATTTTTGCTGATAGGTATATAATCCTAAAACGGAAACTTGGACCACTCTTGAAAGTGGAATGTCGACTGGACGTTCATATGCTGGTGTTGCTATAATTGATCGTCCTACACCAGCCTGACGTCGCCCATCACCCTCTCAGTAAATTATACACCTATTTATGTATTATTAAATTTGGATTCATTTTATTTTGAAATACTCATCAATTTTGCAGATGTGTTGCTCAAACAAGTGAGGGGGAAGAATTCGATAATGAATCTAATAGAAATGGAGCTAGAAGTTCAATATGTGGGGGAGAATCTGCATCAACTACAAGACGGAGGTATAATCAACAAAAAGCTCTTCGAAATGATAACTTTAGAAATGGATCTCTTCCTACACGTCATCATGCTGGAAATAATTACGGAGCAGACATGCCATCTTGCTCACGAGCAAATTCTCAAATTGAGCGAGCTGAACCAGAAATTGTTAATAATGTTAATGTCATTGAAAATGAAAGAATTGTCGTAGCTGCCGATGTAATAGAAAGACCTGATGTGGAAAGATGTGCAACTCTGCCTCGTTCATCTCCGAATTTTCGTCTTGATCTTAGTCCTAACCTTAATAGGCCTAATCATATTTACGAAAGACTTGAAGAACCTTCTACGTCTTCTTCTTCGGCTCCTACACATTGGCGTTTCAAAATGTTCAAATCTGTAACGAAAAATGCTAAACAAAACAGCTTAAGGGATGGATCAATAAAACAACCCAAAAATTCATCTAATCCTTCCGAGTACGATTGTCCGAAAGCACCAATTAAGTTGACCGATAAATGTTTCCCTATAAAAGCTAAAAATAAATTAAAAATATCTCCTATTACATCCAATGGCGAATCGTCTAATCAAGTCAGCGGAAGTCCTATCAGTTTGAATATTTGTTTCGGCAAGAAATCATTACATTCTCCTTCTAACTCACAAACATTGGAATTCAATGATCGCAGCCGAGAAGGGCGTGATTCTAACCGTATTGTAGAAAGACAAGTTGAAGACAACAATAATGCATCTGGTGTAGCTTGCCAACCACAAGCATCCACATTATCAAATTGTGTATATGGAAGAGTCGGGAATACGTACGGTCGTCTGCATGTATTAGGTTCTGGGATCGGCCGTATAGAACGACATCTTAGCTCTTCGTGTGGTAACATCGATCATTACTGTACACCTCATGCTCGCCATGAAGGAAATCCTAGGTTCAGGATCGAAAATCAAACAGTCGAAGCTGACAGGACATATCAAAATCCAGATAATGCTGCAGAGGAAGGAGACAGAATCGGTGCATCTCTTGTTCCAGCCGATATTCGAGGAATTTCTAAAACCTCTTTACAATGGTTAATGGCAAATAGATGGTTGCCTTTATGGGTGGGAAATTCTGGAGGTAAAAATGAATACAAAGTCATTGATCTGGACTTTTCTTTGTATGACGATGGACAGTATTCGGCTTGTACGTCTGCTTGTACAGACGAACATTGCCATGGCAGAAACGTATTTGAGACATGCAGCCTCTATAGGAGAACTTGTTCACGAGCTGGAAGAGTATGTAACTATTACGGAGAACAAGAGCATCCCCCAGAAGAGGCAAATAATCAAAATGTGCCTGTCGAAGATAACGTTAGAGATGGTTCTTCAAGGAATTCGCCAGAAAATTCATTCAATATGCCAAACGAAGGTCAAAATGACAGTGTTGAAGAAAGACAAGGAAATTTGTCGCAGAATGAAGATTTTGATTCCCCAGATACATCACAAGCCAATAATTATGTTACCCAAGATAGCATAACTGACAACGATCAAGGTTTGAGCATCGGTGATAATGAACCGTCTACGTCTGAAGGGAGAGGAATGGGTCAACATAGTAACAGTGTAGATACATGCTCTCCATCATCGCCATCGACTCCAACTCCTACTGCTGCTCCCACTAGTCCGTAAAAAATAATATATAGAAAAATATTTTTCGAATATCTACTTTTTGATCGTATTAGCTACAATTTTTGAAATGAATTCATAAATGTTCATATTTGAAATAATTATTGTGCAATACTATGTGTATAATTTTTTTTTCAAATCATAATATTAGTTTTTAGATTAGGTTGTGAATAATATTCCATCTATTTTAACTATTAATTTCAATTGAAAATATTAAATTAATTTTCTTTATGCTTTATGCTCAAAACAAGAAGTCTGATTTTATATTTGTGTAATTTTTATTAAACACCGTTTTTAATCTGATCAAATACTAATAAATTTTCATTCCAAATCAATGTATTGAACAATATTAGTAATAACTTTAATACTAATATGTCAAATCAGTTTTTAGTAAAATCTCAAAATGTATTTTATATTTTATTTTATTTATCATTTATTTTCATAATGAAAAATATTTTACATGTACATTTGAAAATTTAACAATATGAAATACATTGAAATTGCTTGCGTCTTCTTATTATAAGAATATTAAACTATATTTCCATTAAAAATTATATTTTTTCATTAATTGTAAGTTGTAAAATTAAAATGTATATTTTTTGTTTCTTATTTGTAGTTATTTGTGATAGTTGAAACAAACCGTAGAATAATAATTTTTGCTTGTAATAAAATGCAATATTATGATTCAAACTTACAATTAGATGTACTGCCAAAAATCGATCAAATATTATATTAGCATAAAAATAATAATCAAATATAGTTGTTATTGTAAATTTTAAAATTAAACTTATTCATTATCAAATATATTTGAATTGATCTCTCTCAAATTTTTACAATATTTAGAAGAAATTAATTTGCTACAAATGTGCAAGAATTAAATAAATTGCAACTAAACCATTTCATGCTAAACAGAAACAATAAGTAGTTATTCCAACTTTCAGTATTAAATATGTTTAAACATTTAAACCATACTAGCACATGTGATAAGTCTGACGTTCGGTTAAATATAAAAATTGTGATGTGTAGTAGTTATGATGCATGTAAAACATAATTAGAATAAACGCTACGAGCATTGTTCATTAACGAAAAAAAAATTGTTTAATATTTACTCAGTTGAAATGAATGTGAATAAAGAAACATACTGATTTCCACATTTGCAGTGGTGGATTTACCTATAAGCCGTGAAGGCTTTTGCCTCAGGGCCCCGGATTGGGATTTTACTAAAAAATAAATTTTTGTTGAATCATTATAGTTTTTCTATATCAATCCGATAGACATCGTAAAATTTGAATCACTTAAAAAAAAAGCAAAATATATATTTTTTTCTAAATCTCCCATTTAACCCTTCATGTCCCAGTGTACCGTGAAGGAACTGCTGCTTCATTATTTTTTTCCTAATATCCTAGCGGTTCCATTTCTACATCTCTTCGATTTTAAAAATAGCATTACCCGAGACAATGAGTTCGTTGAAAATTTTATTATTTCGTTAACCCTATATCGAAACGGAACCGCCGGGATGCTGCCAAAAAAGTGATGAAATGGTGGTTCTACCACAGCACCACTGGGACACAAAGGGTTCTAACCATAATTTCAATTTCGACGCAACATTTTCCCAACCTCAACGTAAAAGATATATCCGGAACCCTATCCCGTTGAGACCCCCGAAAATTTCAGACCCCTCGACCCCTTAGCGAAGTAAACCCGCCACTGCGCATCAAAACGACATTATCCTCGCGGAAAACCGCCACTCCCGACTTTCCCGGACCGCCAATCGAAACCGGACCACCGCCATCGTCTTCGTCATCGAAGGTATACCTTCAAGGCCCGATACGGAGTTATTTCTGTGGTGCACTCCCACCAGCCCGCCTCTGCTCGAAAATTGTATCTGCCGTTACGCGGCTGATACAATTTTCGGCTTCAGCGCATTGGCGCTTTTGAAACGGTGTGGTATAAAGATTAAATTCGAACGGTCGAGACGGACGATCTAGCTCAATAGTAGTACTGAAATGGCCGTGAAACTGCAAACGTCCGCTTCGGCTAATATCAAACTTCGGTGTTTGTGAGGATTAATTGATTGTTGGTTTTGGTGGATTGTGTAATCGTGTTTATGTTGGGTTGGTGATCTGTCGAGCGGGTGGTTGGCGATTTTGATCTTCGCCGATTGGAAACTGTATGTTATTTTTGGATTGAGTATTTTTGTTTGAATGAAAGGTTTATATGTTTTTTAATACCGTTTCAGAATTATGGCTTTTGGGAGGAAGTTCGAATCTATTTCAAAATTAAATTTTATTATTGAAATCGTCGACGTGTAACTTTCGTTACAGAATGAGAAGTTTTTGATATCTTCAGAAGTTTTAATTTTTTTTATATACTTTTCCATATACAAGTAGTTCTCGACTTACGTCGATTCGCACTTACGACCGAAAAAAATAATATTTTTTTTTTTAAATTAATTATTTTTCAAAAACTACTTACTAAACAATGAATTATCATCAATATATTTCAGAAAAAGTATGGGTTCGCTCGAATTATTGTATTAACTCATTATCTATCAGGTTTCTTAAGTTCTTTTTAGAATGTTGAATATAGACCTCGCTTCCTCGAAATATACTTTTTGTGCATTCTCTACTTTCACTAAAAGGGTCGGCTCGCGGAAAGACATATTTCGTTAAAACTTTCCTCACCCCGGCATTCCATATGTCCCGCGATTACTTAGTTAAAATTGAATGTATAATAGAATTGTCAGTAAATGTAACATTGCTGGTACCCAACTATGAGCCGGCTCAGAAAGTATGCATGTAACAGGCAGGATGGTGGACTCCCCCTTCGAAACCACTATACTTTTAAATAGAATTTCATCACCCCCTATATATAATCACGGATTTCTGCATGTGTGTTCGTTCGTTCGAATGACGCTCGCAACTTTTCATAGTAATACAGTCTTTGTGTGTATACAGTTAACGTCTATAATATTATGCTTATTTCGGGTTCACACCGGGTTCGGGTTCACATTTCGGGTTTCTTAACAAAACCACACCCAATACTATTAACATCGGACCTATTTACTAGTTATTTAAATAAAACGTATCAAACTCATAATCCATTCATACAATCGACGCGTTCAACAAAACGAAACCCACCTCAAAAAAAAACAAAAAACCCACCTCACGCCCCACAGTTGCACAACCGCCGGCGCCCAGTACGAATTGTGAAATCTTCGAAGCAGCAGCTCCACCAACACGAGCTCCAACCGGCCAGTGCTAGCTGGTCTTCCACGGAGGTCGTCGCCGACTCGACGACTTCCATCCAGGAGTTGCGCAACCGCTGCCCACGACCGCCGCCGAGGTGCACACCCGGAGGATCGGGCCGTTGCGACACCGGTGCGTGCCGTCGGCGTTAAAAGTGTTAATTTTTTTCGAGGCACGTGTGTTTTCTTTCGTGCGCTCGTTCGCGCGGCGGGCACCTGTTCTATATTTTCGCGTTTTCCGAAGAATTTTCTCGAAATAGGCGCGCGGGGATCGTGCGGAGTTTTCCGCTTTTGGGAAAATCGACGTCGGGTTTTTTGGGATGGATGGAATATTTTGGGATTGTCGATTGGTGTTTTTTATTATTTTATTTTTATATGTTTAGGTCGGTTATATATGATGAATTACAGTGGAGGGTTTACTTATAAGCAGTGGCCGTTTTAGCTTCAGGACCCCCGATTGAAAAGTATCCCTATCATTATTAAAAAATAAATTTTTGATGTATTATTTAATTTTTCAACAGTCAAATTTGAATCACCGTCTGAAGAAAAAATACATTTACTGTCAAAAAAGCAAATTTCATTTTCTAAAATCGTCCATTTTTCCTTTATTTTATGAAACGGATTATTATATATCAATAATAAACGATAAAATCATCGATTGTCGCATTACTTTTTTCTGATTTCAATTATTTATTTTTTTATAATGAGGGGAACGGTTTAGAACCCGGTCTGTATATATTTATATATTTAAAAAAAAATTGACGCCTCAAATCTCTAGTGAAATAAATCCGCCACTGATAAATTTAGATGCTGAAAGTTGTTTGTGATGATGCGGTAAAATTTTGATATTGTTTTTTATAAAACGTGAACATCACGATGACTTTTAGCATCATTATCTTTCAACATGAAAAAAAAACTCGAAACTTTTTACGAACATCCTTCTTCATTAGTTTCAGCAAAAAGTATTAACATAATAAATTTCCAACACCCAACTGAAGCGGAAATAACATCGAATTTTTTCAAATCAACAACGCTAATTCTTAATTTAAAACGAATATTAATAATACGAGTTTTTTCCTCGACTCGCACACCTGAATTATAATAATCACAAACACCTACATGACAACGTTTCCACTGACAATCTTATTATGTCACCGTGATGGCATTTCATCTTGGAACATGACCCTTGAGTCATTTCGATACATCATACCTTCTGCATCACCTTTACAAAGTCTTTTACACTAAAAATATCAAGGCAATAAACCCCGAGGTCACAAGGACGACGAAAGGGTCACTTTGCGGATCGAAATAAGACCTCGGCTTTCGTTTTGCCTTTTATGGCGTTTCGCATGTGAGCCATAAACGTGACAACATTTCGTTTTGTCCAATTGACAACGCGTTGAGTCGTCGCGGTTAATTAATGGGATCATTACGCCATTGTGCCAAGGTTGTTTCCATGTAAAAATTTCCTTTTGCAATGATGCGCATGTTGACGCAACGCACCGGAAAACTGGTCACCAACTCGTAAGAAAACGGAATTGAGTCATTTTTTTTAAATAAACATATCGTAATCGATGTACGAATATTTTCACGTGCAAATCTATGTTGTTTAATCAAACACAATTGTTGAATGTCGCTTGGAGTAGTGCATTTACGAGCCATTTGCGACGGGTACTCGAGCGAAACCAATTGTTAAATCGTTCATAATAAACCTGTCAAAGAATAAATCAAAGTATTGAAAATAAAAATAAAACATACATTCGTTTTAAAAAAAACCTTTTAAAAAAACAAACTTATTGAAAAACGATCCGAAACGATAACCTTTTCGGAACAGAAATGATAAATGGCCAAAATGTGTCTCATCATTCACTGAAATAGACAAAACACGTCGCTAGAATCGGCTCGTAATCATATTTTTCCGATTCGAATTTTCGTGTATTTTTATCTGGACACGTGGAATTCGAATTAGAATGTGGAATCCGTTTCCGTCCCGCATAAATCAATCCGCTAATAACAGATGCTTTTTAAAAGCGCTACAATCAGTTAATTGACGTTTCTGAGTGCTTGTGCGGTTCTTGGATTGGTGCTTGAAGTTTTAATTATGGTTTACCATGTGGAAATTCGTTTATATTAAGTTACATTGTTTGGAATGACTCGGGAAAATGTTTGATTGATCGTTATCTGATGGAAATGTGGAAGGTGGGGAAAATATTCGTATATGAAATTTCATTAGTGCCATCTATGTATTAAAATAATAGTTGAGATTAATTGATTGTAGAAATTTTCATTTAAAATTGCTTTGTGGAAAAAAATATTGAATCGATGAATACTTTTGAAATTTTATGAATAAATCATTATTGAAATGAATAAAGTTTATGTTTGTATTGTTAGGATATCGTCGATTTGTTCACGGGATCCATTTCCAATGTTCGAAATGTCGAGAGTAAAAAATCGTTTCCTTTTGAACAAAAATTTTATGAGACCGGTTCTTGGTGAGATTTGCTCAGTGATTTACTGTTTTCTTACGAACGAGCGAACGAACGTTTCATAAAAATCTTCTTTTGTCCTTGAATTATAAGCATTTTTTTTTATCAAATTCGATTTCGTATAAACGTTTGCGTATACGTGCAATAAATAGAACGATTTTTCTTATAGATACGTTGCGGATTAGATGAGCTTTTTTCCGTCCACGTAATACTCCGTGGCAATTTTCTTTTTACGAGGCCGTTTCACGTAAATTGGAAACCATCACTAATATAGCATTAGATTGATTTGATTAAAGCTTGACAAGATTTTTTCATATTACTCAGAAAATATAGTGAAATAATCAATCTAAATTAAATAATGAATCATGCATAACAATCCTTATTTAGATCTAATTTTTCCTTATAACATATACATAAATATTTTGACACAATTCAAAATATTATAACAAAATCGTTTGTTTAACAATCAAAAGACATAAATTTCTTATTTAACATTTCATATTATTCAAAATCGTGCATCGCACATTAACCTAGATCAAACAACAATTACAATATTGACCGTGCATCGATTTGGACATAACATATTCGTTACGCATTCAAATGGTTCAGCGATGCGGAAATAGCGGTTCATTGAACTAGTTTAGACATTGAAGCTTCTAATATTTCAAAGAGCCAAAAGAAAAATTGTAAATAGACTTGATATTCGGAAGATGTGCATCGGAAGCGACGAAAGGGAAACTGAAGTTTGCGTTGTCTGTAATATCAAAGGATTGTTCTGAATGTTGATGCGAGTTAATATTAGAGAAAATGTGTTGTTTTTTTGTTGTTATGGATTTAATTTTTGTTGGGGAAAGATTGGCATTATGTGTGAAATGTTGGAAACTCGAAATGAGGAGTGAATTTTAGTTGGTTCTATTACAGAAATATATATGTTAATGACCTAAAGAACAGTAATGATCTTGTGAGCTCATAAATTGTGAAGAGATCATTCCGGTTTTAATGTTTGCCAAATTCTTTAAAATCCATAAAAAAATTATTATAAAAAATCAAATTGTAAATATTTAAAAATTCTTTATTTTTCAAATGACTATGTTTAATATCATTTAAAGACTAATATTATTTAAAAAATAATTACACGAACTTTTTTCTGAAATAAAAATAAAAATCCAATTCCTCCCACTATAATAATCGCAAAAAAATAAATACATAAGCAGACTGCAATAAAAAAACAGAAACCAAACAAAGAATCCATTATACTGTCCAGATTCGCAATTTCTCCGGCACTTTTATCATTTGATTAATCTAAAATTGACATTACAACACAATCAAAGTCTTACAAGAACCAACCCAATCTCGAGGTCAGGGCAGGGTCGGGCTGGTCTCCAATAAGAATCAGCTGAAATTGGGTCGACCCATCTAAATATAGAGGGGCCGAGCGGGGGCGGAGGCGCTGGGAGTGCGCCCCCCTGTCAATGAAATCTTCACTTCTCATACAAATCTTAGTTTCACATCATCATTGGTAGATGAAGATATCTCTAATCCTCTTCCATTTTTTTGTTTTAACAATTTTTATTCAATACATTTTAATTTCTATTGTTTTGTCAATCATGTTCAATTTTTATCTTGAAATTTCATCATATATTTCTAAAAACGAATATGAAATACTTTTTGGTTGTTAATTTTTATTGATCCAATCGATTCAATATATCTTTCTATTGTTCGAAACACGGTTAAATTTGGCGATTAAACCTGCTCGACTGGTATTTTGTATGACCTTCGTTAAAATGTTGTTCTGTGTTTATTCTTTATCTATGCTGCGTTTTTTACTCGAATAACTTTTAACCAAGTACGGTTTAATGGCCACGTGAATGGCGATGTCTGTTTCCTCAGACGGCTAATGGATTGAATGCTGTTTAGGCGGTAGAAAATTGCGCTTAGACCTAACAGTTAGTGTGCTGTCTGAATCTAATTAACCATTGGCGAACTGCTCATATTTTCCATCATTAATCATCGAAATAACAATAAATAATCATTGTTTCCATTCTGCATAATCTTCCATTGTTATCTGCACGCACAATAAGCCAGAATTTTGACACAAAACAGAATGGTCTATTTCCGTGCGCTTATGATCTAACCCGAATGGCGCGAACGTAATGACGACACGCATTTGAATAAACACACGCCCATATCCATTGCACAAGAAGCTCTTTTTCTCGATGCGTCGATGCGCAACAAAAATACTCAGTTCGCAAACGTATACACATTTTCACTGCCGTATTTATAGCGGGGTTTTGAAATTCGTTTAAGTTCCAAAACCGCTGACGCTCAAACATTAAAATCAGTAGTTAGAACCAGAGGTGGATTGATAATTTATTTGAATTTTTTTGGCGACTATATTATACAGTGGTAGTGAACTTTCTATGTGTCTAAATTTCCAAATATTTTGTACCGAGTATCAAGCGTTTTAAGAAAATTTGAATGCTTTCTAAGACACGTCAACTGTCATATTTGACAGAAGGCGTTAAATGATGTGCTTATAAGCTAGATGGCGCCTATATATGTACCACCACTTGTTAAATTTTATGAAATAAAATTTGTTTTTATGTAAATAATTACACAACAATCGTATTACACAACATCTATTGGATTGATACAGAAAAACAATAATAATTTATTTTTTTAAAATGGACCCCAAAGTGAGAGCCTCCACCACTCATAAATGAACCCGCCACTGGTTGAAACTTCGATGGATACAGAATCCAAACAAAATCAAACCACTACAAAAAATTCTCCGCGTCATTCATACACATTCAATTAAAAGCATAGCTCGATTGCAACAACGCGCATTTGAATTTCGCGCCATATCCAGCCACCGCTCCCAATATGGCCGCAGCACCGCTGATCCGAGCCATCCGCTAGCTTTCCAGAAACTAACGTAACCGATTTCTTTTCTGATTCTCGTGACGCCGTCGAAAGCGATTCGAATTCATCATTCGCCCTTTGATGTGATGTGACAAATGAGCCCGACGAGCGCGGTTAATGTTCCATGTTCGTGGACGAAAAGAATTTTGTTGAATTTCGCCGTGTGCGACGTGCTCTGTTTTTCTTTTATGTAATTGGTTCCGCTTAGTATTCTAGAAATGTGTAAAAAGGTGCGGTCTTCTTGGTTGTTGGAATTGCTGGTGTGTACTGTTTTTTTTTTTCATGGCGTAAGAAAAAAGATTAGCGGTTTGATGCTCGTTACTTTTTCCGTGTGAAGATTTGTCTTTTAGATGTTGTTTTTTTTTTTAATTTTGTCGTAAATGGGACAAAATATGATAGTTTCCTTGTTGCTGTTCCAAATCGTTCAAAAAATTATATTTAATGTCGCTTAAATTAAATATTGCGTAAATGAAATCGTAAATAACTAATTTATTTAATTACGAATCGTTTAAAATATATTTGATAAATAACGTTGGTATTTGACGCAATCATTAATTTTCCTTGATATTTATTAATCCAATATTAATATGAATGAAAATTTATTATATGTTTAATAAACACTTTGATAAAAAAACCAAATGAAAATATCACCATACCCTTGAACACTCGACATTAACAATAACATAAAAACAAATTAAATCATTAAATAATTATCAATGCAACTTACGTAAAAACAAAACCTTTTCAACATCATAAGTTTTGAGAATTTTTCTTTATATAGCAAAATAAATCTTCATCAGCCAGAATACTGAAAATTATATTATATTTATCTTATTAATTTTATATCATAAGCATATTATAAAATAATATCCGTCCAACTTCAACATAATAAAATTTTGATCATCAACTCGTCGTAGACATCATAAACATTTAGAGACCATTACCGAAACCTTAGATGAAATAATAAAAAAGTAGATATTGAAACCATCTCAAATCAACAATATCCATCTACTGACCACACTCTTCATCGCGTAACTTCGATAGACGTCGTGTTCGATAGATTATTAGATAGCATTACGAAAGTTAATTGAATAAAGGTTGTCGTCGGTCAGGCGCCGATGCACTGCCCTTGGCCGTTACCTATTTTCAAAAGCGTCTGACATTTATGCGACCTCATCATCCACATCGATCGGCGACATGACCTTTTCTTTATCGCGGAAGACACTCCTTCGAATGGACGCCGTTGATTTTCCCAAATCGGAAAATGATTGACAGTTTTCCCGCGCAGACACGCGATGACTCCCCATGGCCGCCATATATGGCGGGAAAATTTATCGCGGCAATCGATCCACTTGGGCTGATTAATATTGATGATCGTGCTTCGATTGTTTGTGGTCTTTTATAACCTTGAATCGGTGACCTATATGACTTTTGCTCCGAGATTGAGTTTGGCAGAAAATATTTTTGCATATTTATATGGGCCATAAACTATAGAGAAAAATTTGATCTAAATCATTTAAGATTTTTTAAACACTAAAATGTATATATGAATAAATTTAACGTATGTTATCATATATTAAATTATTAAAAAAAAGTATTCAATATTTTTAGTTTGTCAAAAATTCTATAAGTATATTGTCACATTTATTTTAGAATTAACGATTCTAAATAAAACCACTTATTGCAATAATAAAACAGTTCAGTTGGTGTCCGTCCAAAACTTCAAAGAATTTATTATTAAATTTTATGTGTGCATTTTCTTTGTTTCAGAAATTGTATTATTCACTGAAAAGAGGTTGAATATGGAAAAAAAATAAACAATCCAGAGATTGCATTGTTATTTTGTTTGTTGAAAATTTAAAGTGAAAAATAAAAATATAAAATGGGTTGTTTACGGTCTTGCTGTGGTTGCACGTCTTTGCGGACGGGATCCATCATCATCGGTATACTCGGGATCATACTCGCTATTGTATCATTGATACTCATGCTGACGGCTCATGTTGAATTCAAAACAATTGTATTAGATTGGTTACCACAATGGATAGGTAAGACTTCAAGTACTTTTGAATATTTTTTAAATTGCTTTTGAATATAACTAATTGATAATTTGATTTTATTATAGTGAAAGTAATCTTGGCAATAAACTTAGCAATGACGGTTTTGATTTCGATTCTGCTTATCATAGGAGCCATAAAAGTAAGATATATACTATGAATTGATAAAATAATTTCGAAAGTGAATTTTAAATCCATGCAATCATGCATTTTCATTAAACAATAATTAATAGAACTCATTTTCCTTACAAAATCAATAAAAATTTGAAAATAAAAATTTGTACATTTATTTTTACAGCACAATACCTTCTTGATGATGCCATGGGTAGTATTGGGTATCATGCTCGTAGTAGGATTACTAGTCAGCGTTATTTACACATCAGTCATGTTCTATGTTAACGAAGATACTTTCAACGGCACACTTTGGCTAGTTTTAGGAATTGTCTTAGTTTGTAAGTCATTGTTTTTGATTTATCATAATATAACATTTATATTAATTGGTTATCTCTAAAAAATTTGTATATTTTTCAGTCATTTATACATACATGTGGCTAGTTGTGTTCAGCCACTTCCAAGAAGTGCGTGAAAATGAAAGCCGAGGCATGTACATGAAGGCACCCTATAAACGGTGATCGCTGCAATACAGATATGTCAAAGAAATATCAGCCCCTATATGGACAACGGGGACTACTTTACCTCCGCACAGATACATTTATTAACATACAAATATAATTAAGACAAAATCATGAAATTTTTATTTCTTTTTTCAAATAACCCATATTTTTTTACTGAAGTTTCATAATTTATTGATATTCGTATATAATATAGAAACTATATATATTTATTTACGTTTGAGTAATTTAGATTCATTAAATTTGAAGTTTGTTAAAAATAAGGAAACATTGTGAATTTGAATGTTAAATTTTAATTAATATAAGCTTTTTAATGTAAATTTGATATTAATAATTTAAAGAATTTGTGTACTAATTATAATAAGTAAGTTGCATGTTGTTGTACATTATGAAATTTGAATTGATTGGCGACAGCTTCATTAAATGTTCAGTAATTTTATTAGAGAGTAACATAAAATATTTTCACAATACTTTGGTTATTTCTAACAAAAACATTAACGTATTGATAAATTATTTTATTATATGAAAATGTACATACATATATTGTAGGATCAGCTAGAATACTTCATAAGTAAATCAATTTCATCTGCAGTATAAATGTTTCACATGGTTTAAAAGTATTTTATCTTTTCATATCAATAGAATTCGATGAAAATTAGAAATTGTGTTAGTTTTGTGTCAATGATTGTTATTGAAGATTTTTATTTTGTATATTACAAAATACAATTAAATACATCAAACGAACTTTATGTTAAAGTTAATTTATATATTATATTTAATTTTATAATAAAAACGATACTAAACAAGAATGTTTTTACAATCTAAATATAGATATTAATCCAAGTTCAAAATACATAATGATTTATCGAGAGCAATCGCTAATAATGCTATTCCCAAACCGGTCGAATGCGTTGAACAATCAGCAGGGCCCAATGGAGAATTTGATCTTTTCCATCGATTTTGATTATGAGTCGTTTGATTAAAATAACCCCAACATCCTTCTGGTCTTTGCCAATATTTTATGAGCTCGATCCAGTTCAGTTTTAATATTTCAACATATCCGTTCATAGCACACAACACAACTAAATCAATACAAAAGTAAGAATATTTTTTAAATTGTTATTTCATCTAAATTAATATATAAACCTTGTTCCATGAAAAGATCTTTGAGTTGAGTTGGAAATTTTAACTTTTCTATCATTAATGCTTCATTCATAACATTGCAGCACAAATTTTCTATAGCCAATGTCGTTGGTTGTCCTCCACAAGTATTACAATTTTTCGTGTGGCATATCATAAAATACAAAAGCCTATTTGAAAAGTTTTCATGAAAAATTTTATAATATGATATAATATCATTTCATATTTCGTTCACCTGTGAGTTGTGGAATACTCGATAGATGGGCCTAGTATCATCGCATCATAACACATATTTGATATATTGCATGATTGGTCTTTTGCTTTTTCCACATCAATTATTTCAGATAAACAAATATCTAAAAATATATTTATATAGTTAAGTAAATTTTATGAGGTAAAAAAAAAACTTACCAGATTCTAATTCATTTGGTGATGAGTGTGATAAAAGGTCATATGTAATATGATTTTTACTCAAATAGTTAACAGTGTCATTTTTAATATTACACTTGAATTTTTCTTCACACAACTCTAAAAATCTATTCCAATTGTTTCCATTCATAAAATATTTTTTTACTGAAAAATATATGTAAATAATTAAATATTCATTTTGGAAATTAATCAATGAGAACACTTACTATTTTTCAAATAGCGATAATCATCTAAATCCAATTTTTGCGCTGATTTCAAAATCACATCAGATAGAATCAACACCTCATCCAATTCCCGTTTATGGAACTTAATATTTTTCAGATAAGCTATCATCAAAAATGATATAACAATATAACATACTAATACAAATCAAAAACGAACACACAAACTCACATTTTGCTAAAAGAACTCCGAAATAAGCATCGAGATTCAAATCTTCAACATTTTCTTTCATGTAATCCAAAGCTATTTTGATTCTTTCGATATACTGATAAAACTGGTCGGACAATCGGAAAACTTCGATTTCGCGATGCCGATTCGAATTTATGTTGAAGCAAAATGCTGCATTCATAAAAAACAAAAATATCGCGAAAGTTACAATTTTGAACTTCGGCATTGTTGCTGGGATCGTCCGAGTCAACAAAATGAAGATTTTTTTCATCGTGGAGGCTTTATAAGTGGATGAAAATCCACTCTAGAGTCGAGGGGTTGGTTTCAAATTAGTATTCACCGAATGGCTAGGGGCGCTTTATTTCAACCATTGTGAAAAGATAAAAAAATCGTATCTATCCCGATTCAGAGTTTCCTCATTTATTGAAAAACTGTACATATATTGAATATAAAATAAATTAAAAAATTCATAAGTGTGTTCAGATTATCTAAATACATTTTAATTTTTATTGTTAGAGATCAATGAAATTCGTAAAATTTGTATTGTAATATTTTAATGGACATAGAATTGTTGAATGTGTCACTTAATTTTTGAAGAGATACAATTGCAACACAATTACCAGGAGCACATATGATTTAAGGAAGTATTATCAAAATGCTTTGACAATTATTTTTTCAATTTTAATTTCGGATTCTTAGACGGCGCAGTCCGAACAAAATAATTAGGAGTACATATGATTTAAGGAAGTATAATATAATAATAGAAATGGTTACGCAATTCATTTTAATTATGAATTTCTAGACGATGCAGTTTCAATGTAACTACCAAGAGCACATATGATTTATGGAAGTATAATCAAAATGGTTAGACGTTTAATTTTTTAATTTTAATTCCGTATTCGACGGCGCAGTCCGAATGAAATTACTAGGAGTGCATGTGATTTCAGGAAGTATAATAGATATTGTTATGTAATTCTATTTTAAATTTAAATTTCGGATTTTTAGACGGTGTAAGCATCTATAATGCATATACTAAAATCCAATCCAGGAAAAATTTCGAAATAGTATGATTAAAATAATTTAATGTTGAGAGAACCATTTGTCCAGAAATGGATAAATAGTGGTTCTTGAAGTATAAGAATCAAACATTTTAATCTTTCTCAACCCAAAATTAAGTAAATTAATACATAATTAATAACCGACTAATAACAATAACATTACATATTAATAAATAACTAATATCCGACTAATAACATAAACATAAAAAAATAAAAATAAATAAATAAAAAAAACAACTAATTTAAACTAACACGTTTTAAATGGCGGATCGGCTCTTATGGTACATGTCCCTTATCAATACGATGTTGGCTCTCGGATAAGGTATATAGCCTAGACCCCCAATATTTGATGGGGAGACCTTGCCCTGCAGTGGGCACAAAACGGGTCGGCAATGATGATGATGATGATGATGATGAATAATTCAATATGCTTCTTTTATAACTTAAATAATAAAAGTTTTAGAATCTTCGTTTCAATGAAATGTGAACAAATTGTTATTATGGAGGCTTAGCTGTAAGCCCAGGCATTCAATCAACGTGGATTTGTTTCTCATGAGCGTTTACCGTGACGAAAATAAAAATAAAATATACTTAATAACTTGTTTTGAAGATTTAGAATCGTTAATTAATGTGATAATCAATAAAATTTATTTTGTTTTTCGAGTTATAATTTTGTTAATAAAATTAAACCGTTGAAAACATAAGTGAAATTAAAATTATTAATTCTACATGTTTTTCAGATTCCGATTTTGTCTGTTGCATCGCTTATATTTTTCATCGCTACCCGAAATACATTTCAAAAAAAAAAAATTAAAATCTCGAAATTATTCAAACAAGTATCGTTAATAATAACAATAACTAGAGATTAGATAACCTTTACCAATGAAAAGTTTATGAAGTTGAATTTATAAAAACAAGGCGATTAAAATATTTATTCAGATCGTTTTAAATAAAACAGAGAATCATGTAAACACGAATGTTCGTTCACGTCACGGTGCAAGGTGCATTTTTTTTTATGATCAAAATGATCATGAGAAAAAAAAATGGCGGTGGATCAGAATTAAACGGCCAAAAAAATATGCAGACATAACTTTTATTACAAATTAAACAAAATACATAATAGTTAAAAAAATATATACATATACGAAAAAACTGTAACTAATATTACCGTTAGCGAAATGGAATCTATATGATGTAAAAATTTCTTAAACTGATTTCTAAAATTGTCGAATCAATTTTTCGTCTAAATTCGTAAATCTTTCTTGTTTTTTATTTTTCATATATTAGTTATTGTAGAGAAACTTAATTCGCACAAATATGTTGAAAATTGCAACAAAATTTTCGGTATCTTCATGTAAAGAAATAGATTTTCCTCCTGGAAAATTCATCCAGTCATTTCGGAAAATTGAATTTCTAGAATCCATCGACAAGAATACGAATTCTTTTCGATTTTCACTGCTTCGAGGATTTTTCTGTTTTCCCCATTTTTTTTTTTGCGGTGCACTTACAAGCATTCAGTGCACCGATGCACCGCGGTGCACCGATTAAGAATCACTGCGACTAAATAATACAAAAAAATTTCAGTTACTTTTGTATCACTCTGTCGTATGAATTAACCTATAAAATGGTAGACGTCAGTTTGTCGCCAAGTAAACGGAGAATTTTTCCAGCTGGACAAACACTTGGATTTATAAGGACAAAATGGAAATATCTTTCAAAGGCAAAACTGTTATCGTGACTGGTGCAGGCAGAGGTAAAAATTATAACGTTATCAATTAAAATATGCTGACTGATCAATGTGACTTTTGAATTTGATATTTTTAACAAATTCATGTTTATAAATTAGTAAATATTTGATTTTTTATGTTCAATTTTCATTTGAGAAGATATTACATACTATGAAAGTGTTTTTATATAGTTCTAATGATTTAAAACTGTTATAAAACATTTGTTAATTCAACATGAAATTTAACTTTAACTATTTGCAATAGTTCTGGAATTTACCATCGTTGCCAAGTGCATATTGGTTTTATTCAGTTCAAATACCAAGAGTTATATAAGTCGGTTGTGATAAAAATTTTAATCACTTGTTTTTATATCAATTATCTATTTAAATTTTTATTTGTATATTCTAATATCAGATATATTTATAAGTTTTCAATTTCGATAATTTTAAATCTTAGGAATTGGTCGAGATGCATGTATTCGCCTGGTCGAATGTGGTGCGAATGTCATAGCTGTTTCAAAAACTGAATCAAATTTGAAAACTTTGAAAGAACAAGTTCCTGTTGAAACTATATGCGTAGATCTGGGTAAATGGGACGCTACAAGAACAGCAATCGAAAATGCTATTAAGGACAGACCGGTACATTGCCTTGTAAATAATGCCGCAATTGCCCAACTCGAATCCTTCTTAGACGTGAAACCAGAAAACTTTGATGAGTAATAATATTTCCTCTTACATAAATACTCATTCTGAAACTTCACTAAATATTTCTTTCATATGATTACATTTCTTCAGAACATACAATAAACACATTTTGTTTACAGGTCTTTTAATATCAATGTTAAATCCTTATTAAACGTCAGCCAAATTGTTGCATGTAACATGATCAAATACAAAACAATTGGATCTATCGTGAACGTTTCATCTCAAGCATCAAAAGTAAGTTTTATAAATGAAATCTATAATAAACATTACAAATGATTACAAAAATGCTACTTTAGGCAGCTTTAGAAAACCATGCGGTTTACTGTGGTACTAAAGGCGCAGTAGACGCTATGTCGAGAGTGATGGCACTAGAACTCGGACGTTACAACATACGCGTGAATTGCGTAAACCCCACAGTCATCATGACAGAAATGGGCAAGATCGGATGGTCGGATCCAGCAAGGGCTCAACCCATGTTGCAAAAAATTCCACTACGAAGGTAAACAATATAACATGTTTGTGTATTTTTGCGATTGACTTACTTATCTGTATTGTTTAGGTTCGGTGAAGTTAGTGAAGTAGTCGACGCAGTAGTGTACCTATTGAGTGATCGCGCCAGTATGATCAGTGGCACAGAACTACCGGTAGATGGTGGATTTTTAGCATGTTGAAATGTGTAAACGTTTTATTTTGTTAAATAAAAAGCTTCATTTATAACAAATGTTCCTGTATTTTCGGGTTATAATCATGTTCTTATAAATAAGAATCATATTTGGCTGTTCCAATGCACAAAAACTGATTCCTACTAAGTAGTATCTCAACTCCAAATTAACGATAAGAAATAAGTATGAATATCATTAAAATTTTATTGACATTACAAGTATGCATTTTCCTTGTTTATGACCAGTTTTAATGGAATCTCATTGTGCTCTAACAGCTCAATATGCAATATGATCTACATAGATACAAACGATACAATCAATAATGAAACGTAACATGTCTTAACACAATCAATATAACAATAAATGTTTCATACAGAAATTCAGATTCTAGATCACATGAAATAATTCATATCATAATATATTTCATATTTTACGTTAATTCAGTACGAATACATGAAATTTAGTTTGAAACAATATTTGGTTTTAAATTCTGAAAACGGGACAGTTCAGTTATATATCATTATAAGACGTAAAATGAATTTGTAAAAATATGATTACGTGCATATTTGAAGTTATACAATTACCAGTATTATATGGGAAGGTTAATTAAAATTAAAATTCTTAAAATATAAATATATTATAAAATATTGCAAATTAATGTGATGCCTGTATAAAACAAAAATAAGAATGTTCGATAGACTTCAGGGTCAAGTATAATTAAATTAAATACAATACGTTTTATTTTTCATCGTAAACTAAATAGATTACAACTGAGATTTATTAATAGGCATTTCTTCAAAACTGAAAAATGCAAATTGACAAAATCGCAACACTATAAGTCTTAATATGCAGTCAGATAATTTTCTAAGCATAATTTTGGCAGTCATCAATTTTGTCGGAACTTTGCACATTTAGTAACCATAGTTTCTTCCATTGCTTTCTGAATTATTTTAAAATATGACTCACAAGATAAACACAAAATAATGAAGACAAGTTTTATTTATGATTGAATTTATTAACTAATAAAACAGGATATTTGACTTAATGCATGAGAAAGTTGCCTCTTAAGTAGTTTTATCAAATTTTAATTGTAAACGTAAAGATCAAAATACAATAAGAGGTGATCCGAGGCAACATCACAGGAATTTGTACATTTACAAACGACACTTTTCGTTTTCATTTATATAGATATATATATAAATAACGTGAAATTCATTAATTACTATTTTAATAGTACTGAAAATAAGTTTTGATAAAGCAATATCGGATTAATTTACATACATACGTGTAGTGATAACCCCAAATTTTTGATGAAAAAATTTGAATACATTTTATCATTCGTAAGTAGTAACAAATTATACAAATAATTTTATTATTTCACTCAATCTATCCATTAATTGCACAAATAATAAATCACAGATTGTGTTAATGTATCAAGTAAAGAAATAGATTATTAGTTCAAGGTATTTGAAGGAGGAATGTATAGCAAAATTTTGTTATACCGTAAGAGTAAAAAATAAAAATCTCAGTTCAAGAAATACATTGTAATGTGCAAGAATCAAAATAAACTCTAATCAAAAAGTTACGCATGTTATTATTAAACGATATACATTTTATATCCACAAGCCCATCTAATATTTGCGATATTACCCATAAATATGAAGCTCACGAATGAAATTTTAATTTTATTTCAATTTAAGGATAAATAGTAAAAAATCATTCAAAACACGTAAGTTTAGTAAAATTTTTGTGGACTCGATCATTTTTTCATACGTGAAATTGACACATACACAGAGGCATAGGCTTTTTTCATAATGAAACGATGATTATAATAAAAATTATATGTGAATAATAAAAAAGTTTAAAATATTTACAAAAAATGCAATTACTTATACCAATAGAGTGACATTCGTATTTTCCAACTATTTTGGCACCATAATAAATCCAATTAAAATGTACTTAAAAAAAGATAGAAAAAAATAATAATCTAAAATGAGATAAATCATGCAATATAGAAATTAATTTCAACAACATAAACATAAAAAATTGAGTCTTTTTTCATACTAGCGATTGGGAAACTGTTGATTTGATACGAAAAATAAACTACAGGTAGTCCTCGACTTATGACGGAGATACGTTCTTGAACTTCGGTCGTAAGTCAAATTTGCATAATTATTTTTCTTTCCGGTAGTTTTACTTTTATTAATACAATAACGAAATAATAAATAAATAACATTTGAAAATCTTTCACTTTTTGGGTACATCATTTCAAATTTTTGTATTCCTTGATTAACTAAATTAAAAGCAGCAGCCATTTCTTTCAATACAAATTTTTTTAACGGTTCTTCCGTATTTATTTCTCACATCTGAGATTTATCATTCAATCTTTAAAAAATAATTAATTAAAAAAAAAATTATATTTTTTTCGGTCATAAGTGCGAATCGTCGTAAGTCAAGGACTATCTGTATTTTGAAATGGGTATGAGAACAATAGCTGTGTTCTACTAGGTATGCAATCAATGCGAAATGTGCAACTACTTCAATAAACCAATGAAGATTTTGACTAAAAAATACAAGTACACGTAACACATCAATAATACAGAAAATTAATACGCTACAATAGTAGATAAATGTAAGAGCATAATGAAAATAACAAGTATTTCAATAAGGGATAATCAATTCCCAAAGATACAATGCACAATGTAATCCAACATTACCCAAATCATCGCCAAGTACAAACCACTTACAAATTTAACGATTTCAATAGTCACATATTATATTAATCGCTGTTTTAATGAAAATAAATACAATTAAATTTCACGTTGAAGTCTAAAGCACAAGAGAGCACTCACAACAGAATCACAGTAAAATACACTTCAATATCTGTTTATATCCACAATTATTGTTTGTTTGCCCGTGTTGAAAACAAACTAATCACTTTCGACAAAAATAACACACGGATCGAGGAGCGTCGTTAAAAAATGGTTAATTTCAACAAGACACAAAGTGAGCAGATACACTTGAGGACGGAGGTTGCAACTCTGAAGATCTCTGCTAAACAATGGTGGCTTCACCTTTTTCCTTTGAAACTAATACTTCAGAATTCCCATCTATCTATGTATCTGGAAAGCAAAAATTAAAAGAAATGAACGAGGTGTGGAAAATAATGTATATATAATCGAATAAACATTAATTCGTATAAGAAGCACGCTTTGATCATATTTACTCTAATTTTTCATATCAAAATATATAGAATGGGCAGAGTCTATGAATACGATGTTTAAAAAAAAAAATGAAAGCATGAAATTAAAATCATGGCCGAAAAAATAATGAAAATATTTGATCGACTTACAGTTAGTAATTTTGAGACAAATATTTTCAAAACAAATAATTATAAATTACTATATTTCGGTGTTTTGAAATAAACAAAAATTTCCTCAAGCTTCTCTTTTGCCTTTACCAGTTTTGCTGTCTTTTTTCCACCCTTTTAATGGAGAATTTGCTGCTACCACCCTCATACTTGAAGAAGATCCCTGAGAGGAAAGTGACAGGATGCAATATATTGTATTAATTTAAAAATATCTTCATTTGCAACTAAACTCACGAAAACTAGAATTGATATATTGTAACATTCTTAATATTTTATCTATAGATATATAAATGAATACCCAATAAGTTTGTTCAAACCAATGTAAGACACAATCATGATGTTTACTTTAAAATTCGAAATAATTGATAAACTATAAAAATATACATTAAGAATGTTAGAAAACTCGAGTAAAAGTAAATACTTGAAAATCAATAATTAGACAGTATTTTGTCATTGAAAGGTTATATTCAAAAGAACAAAGACTCGAGCTTCCTTATTACATATTTAATTATTCTCATTATAATATAATTATTCAAGTAACAAAATAAATAAATTTCTTCAAGAGAGCATATCTTTTTTGACATGAGAGGTCAGTCATTACATACAAGTAAACATTATCATTTAATTAATCGTACTAACATATTTCACTGCCTATAGAAATTCAAAATTAATTATTTCAATTAACCCAGTGTTCCCAAACACACAATCGATATTTTTATTTTTTTAAAACAGTAAATAACATTTATTACCTCCTCCCGTGTTGTTATCACTCCTCCACTTTTGTATCCAGCTCCACTTCCCGTGGCGGCAGCGGCGGCGGCAGCAGCTGCAGCAGCTCCAGCACTACTGCTTTCTTTATGTGAAAAACCACCTACACGTAAATGATGTTTATAAAAAAATATTTCGAAGAATTCGAAATAGCTCCTTAGCATATATAATGTATAAATCACCTGTCTCGCGGTTGTTTGTGTCCGAATCGAGCAAACGTTTAATAATTTGTTGACCTGGTGCGTGATATCTATGATCTTGATCTTGCGTCGCAGTATTTCCACCGACATATCCACTCGCATACCCAGTGCCACTTCCGGTCGCTGCACCACCACCGCTTCCACCATCTTTACGCGAATACCCTGAAATATTATGTCGAGTTTATAAAAAAATTACAAAGAAGAAATAGACTTTAGAATTGTTCGATGTGTGAAAGTCTAGTGAATGTTCAAATATAAATCGATTCAATCCTTATTTTTTTTCCAAAATTAAATGTTTCTAAAAACTATTCACCAGATTCACGATTATTAGTATCAGAATCAAGAAGTCTCTTTATATTCGTCTGACCGGGACCGTGTTGACGATGTTCTTGCTCTCTTGCAGTAATAGTGGGCGTTTGTGTCCCCGAACCACCTCTTCCGGGCCCAGCACCAGTTCCGGCTGCGTTGCCGCAATTGTTGCCGTCTTTTCGGGAGGATCCACCTGAAAAACATCGATATTAAATTTAACAGTTTCTACAAAATAATATCGAAAGCTAATAAAATAATATATCTTACCAAATTTAAGCATATTCCAATCAAATACAAAATCGTATGAAAAATAGAGTCTACTAAAAAGAGTACGGAAAAGACCTTGGAGGGCTTTGTAGTTTGGTTTGTGAGTGAAACTCATTTGGCGACAGCGTTTCAAATAATAATAAAACTCACCAGGATAACCCTAAAACATATTCGTCATTAATAAAAATTAAATAAAATCAAATTCGAAAAAAAATCAAACGTTACATACTTTACAAAGTTCATCTATCGGTTCTGACAATTTGCTTTCGGAAATGCACTCGTATTTCTGTCTTTTATTGGCCGCTTTGAGTCCTTGCCACGGTAAAGACCCGCGATTGAAATACATCAAAACGTAGCCCAACGATTCCATGTCGTCCCTACGTGACTGTTCGATTCCGAGATGCGTGTTCACCGACGCGTAACGAGCAGTACCTGCAAAGCCAAAACAACATGAACAAAACTGAAGACTGATACAAGACTGAGATTTTTGCTCGGCGACTCACCGGTCAAATTTTTATTTTCTCTGTATTCTATGTGCTGAAAGGTTCTGGGATCCCTAAATCTTTTGGCGAGACCGAAATCGATAATGTGCACGAGGTTCCCTTTCTTCCCGAGACCCATCAAAAAGTTGTCAGGCTTAATATCTCGATGAATAAAATTTTTGCTATGTATATATTCGATTCTGGATATGAGTTGATCGGCTAGCATAAGTACAGTTTTTAAAGAAAAGCGTCGGGAGCAATACATGAAGAGATCTTCAAGGGACGGTCCCAAAAGCTCCATGACCATGACTTCGTAGTCGCCTTCGGAACCAGACCACTTTAATTGAGGAATACCGCCTATAAAAAAAAAATTGTCACGGTAAGAAATGGAGAATGTTTGGAAAAAAATGTACACGAAAACGCTACTCACTTCCTCCTTGTAGGCATCTGTAAATTTTGCTCTCCGTGTGAAGTTGAGGATGTCGTGCGTCGAGACATTCTAGTTTTATAGCGACTTCTTCGCCAGTAAGGATGCTGGTTCCTATAAAAGAAAATGTAAAAACGTCAACGATGCAAATTCAGTAGTTTTAATTGTAAAACTGGGGCTTTAAGTATTATGATCATTATTGTGGAAATATCGTATAGTTGTTCATTTCGAAATTTATGTACACGATAAAATAATCAGAAGACAGCATAATGCCAGTTATTTATAGTATCCTAAGTGTAAACAAATGCAATGGAAACGTGCAGTAATAATAATCAATATTTCTAAAAAATACAATGAAAAGTTGAAACTCTTTCAGATAATTTCTGTTGTATTTGAAATCACATTAAAACATACTCTAATCTTCTTTTATACAATTTCGAAACAATACAGTTCAAGTAAAAGAACTGATTACTTTTGTACACTGTTAATTATTTTTGTATACGGTATAAAAATAAATGTATTAAGTATTTTTGGAAGCAAATGCCATCCAAATATAATAATGGAATCTGTCTTTGATTTATATTAGGGGCTCGGCAGTAAATAGTGCTAAGCGTCAAAATTATAAAATTGAGTTTCTTTTATTTACTACAAAAATTAGTACTTATACTACAGAAATTAATAAACAATTCCACATTCTCTAAATGACAGTACTGTCGGGTCACTCCCAGTTTTATTTGCATCTAAATGCATGTAAACTATTTTTCTTAATATCTCCAAAAGTGACCAAGTAGCTTAGCAATATTTCCCTACCGAGCCCCTCATATGTGATTACCATACATTTTTTTCAACACGTTTCTGGAATGTTGCTTGTGCGTAAAGAGACTAGTATGATTTGAAACACATTACGAAAACCGAAATCGACCTTGTTCACAGTTAATTTATTATGTGTACAAATTCAATTGCCGAAATCTCAAAAAATGAACGAATACGTGCAGGATGAAACTTCGAAGTCCTTTCAAACGGGACAATCTATACAATCACTGAAATTTCGACATCTTTTCAAACGGGACAATCTATACAACCACTGAAACTTTGTCATAATTTCAAATGGGACACTGCATATACAATCAATATACATTTTTTTTACATGTTAAGTCTCTGGAATGTTCCTCAAGCATAAAGAGACTAGGGTGATTTGAAACAGATTACGAAAACTGAAATCGACCTCGTCCATAGTTAATTTAAGTCTCTGGAATGTTCCTCGTGCATAAAGAAACTTGTATATTTGAAACATATTACAAAATCTGAAATCGATTTAGTTAATTTATTATGTGTACAATTCGATTGTCGAAATCTCAATAAGGACGAAAATTTGACGTCCTTTCAAATGGGACAATCTATGTACAATCACTATACATTTTTTCAACACATTTAATTTCTGGAATGTTTCTCAAGCATAAAGAGACTAGGGTGATTTGAAACAGATTATGAAAAATTAAATCGATTCAGTTAATTTATTATGTGTACGGCTTCGTCTGCCAAAATCTCAACAAATGAATACAGGACAAAATTTCAATGTCCTTTCAAACGGGACAATCACCGTACATTTTTTCAACACGTTTAATTTCTGGAATGTTCCTCGAGCATTCTGTGATTTGAAACGGATTACAAAAACTGAAATCGACTTTGTTAATTTATTATGTGTACAATTCGATTGTTGAAATCTCAATAAGGACGAAAATTTGACGTCCTTTCAAACGGGACAATCTATGTACAATCACTATACATTTTTTCAACACATTTCATTTCTGGAATGTTTCTCAAGCATAAAGAGACTAGGGTGATTTGAAACAGATTATGAAAAATGAAATCGACTCGGTTAATTTATTATGTGTACGGCTCCGTTTGCCGAAATCTCAAAAAATGAATGCAGGACAAAATTTCAATGTCCTTTCAAACAGGACAATCTATACCGTACATTTTTTCAACACGTTGAATTTCTGGAATGTTCCTCAAGCATTGTGATTTGAAATGGATTACAATAACAGAAATCGACCTCGTCGAGTCAATTTATGATGTGTACGAATCCGATCGTCGAAATCTAAAAAAACGAACGCAGGACAATCGACGAAAATTGCATAACGAAACGTCGTCGCGGCGAATAAAGGAATCCGGCGACTTCCGGTAATAACGACGAGGACGAAAAAGGGGCGTAGGCGCCGCCGTGGAACTCACCGAGATAGATGTCCCCGAAGGAGCCGGAGCCGATCTTGCGGCCCAGCCGGTACCTGTTCCCGACGCGCAGCTCCATGGGGGCGCCGGACGAAGAGGCCGAGGGGGGGGGCGTGCGGGCGTCGGTGCGTCTTCCGGGGCGCTCGCCCCCAGCGGGCGGAGTCCGCGCGAGAGGCGGGCCGCAGCCGCAGCCACCCGGCCGCTGCTACGCGCGCCGCGCCATCTTGCGGCCCTGGCCGGGGGGCGGGGGCCGGGGCTCGCGGGGGCGCGCCGACGGGGCGGGGGCGGGGACGGGGGCGCGTCGACGCCCGCTCGAACGCACGATCGCTCGGTCGCCGCCGTCCATGCGACGGCGGGGCCCACGCCGCCGAAGGATGCGGCGGATTCGACGACGCCCGCCCGGGACCGATGGCCGCTCGTCGCCCGTCACCCGAGCCTACGCCGTTGACAGCTCGTCTGCAGCCGCGCTCTTCTGGCGCCGGGCGCGGACGCGCCGGTTAGAGGGAGACGGGCGCGGAGCGCTCGGCCCCGCCCCGCAAGGGTACGGACGCGCTGCCAACGTGAGCGGTGTTGCGTTTCGCGTTCGGGCTTACGTAAACTGTTGCGTGCGCGCTTTTCGGAATTTTCGGAAGCGGTTTGGAGTTTTGGTGGTGCAGAATTTGAATATGGTTTTAGTCGGAATTTTTGTCGCCGATTAGAATTTGTTTGGTGATGGTCGGAATTTCGATCGTGTGTTGTCTGGAATATTTTGGTCAGAATTTTCACTGGGTTTGTCAGAATTTATGTTAGATGGTCAGAATAATATTATGAACCCTAATCTAATCGCACTTATTCTGACCGTTTCGTTATTGAATTCTAACCATTTATTATTTTTTGCTGACAATTCTACATTTTATTCTGACCGCTTTTGATTAAAATTCTGACCAAAACACGATTAAAATTCTGAACATTTAATTTTTAGCCTTTTTTATCTTTAATCAGAATTTATTTGACATTTGTCAGAACTTTAATCATGTTTTGGTCAGAATTTTAATCAAAAAGGTCAGAATAAATATTGAATGGTCCGAATTTTAACTGGGTTTGTCAGAATTTATATTAAAGGGTCAGAATAATATTGAGAAACCTAACCTAACCTGACCTGTTCTGACCATTTCGTTATTAAATTCTGACCATTTATTATTTTCTTCTGACAACTCAACATTTTATTCTGACCGTTTTTGATTAAAATTCTGACCAAAACACGATTAAAATTCTGACCATTTAATTTTTTGCAATTCTATTTGTAATGTCGGATCACGGTCGTCGTCGGGGAGGATCAGTTTGAGTTTTTTTGTTCGTCGACGTTCCGCGTCGGTCAGGTTGGCGGGCGTTGGTAGACGGCTGGCAACTCGACGCATTGTCGAAATTGGTTTTTGATTGAAAATTTTCGGCAACCAGACATTTGCTCACTTGACCATCGATTATATGAGCATCAGTGATGTAATGCTGAAAAAAGTAGTGCCGGAATTCTCAATTTCCCCTCTCCCAAATGGTTTTCAAGATTTTTTAAACATCAAATCAAATAAAATTTTATTTTTATTCTATTATTTTAAGATGAAAAAGAACGCCGGGTACAACCCGGCAGCTTGTAATAAAAACGATGAACTTTGGAAGTTATTGTAGTTTTTTGAGTTTGTCACTATTCTTTGTTAAATTAAAGTAATAATGAATTTCATGTTTCTAACTTTATTTTTTATTTGTAGTGTAGTTGTATTTACTAATTTTTAATAAGATTCCAGCAGTGGTGGTTAATTGTTTCTCTTCTCGCTCGCTATCAAGGATACAAATAAAAAAGAAAATATTGTATGCAAATATTTATTATGAGCTTATTGCACATTTAGACAAATCGTATATCATCATTAAACAATATATTTCAGTTTGAAATTTTCTTTCCTCGCGACCATTTCTAATGCGTCACAATCGTCGACAATAATTTCAGAAAAAAATTACAAATGGTAACTGCATCTTTTAGTTTTCATAAAATTAATTTGAATATTCAAATATGTATTACAATCGTTACAAAAATACATTCCAAATAGAGGTGCGATCGCGACAGATGCGCACCCTTTTTAAAATCTTACTCGTCTTATATAAAAATATATATCTTTAATAATAAATCATCTACCGATACCTAAAACAAGTATAAATGTATTTATTATTAAAACAGCCATTTAATTTTCATACACGTTATACGTACGACTAAATTAAAATAATTACAATAAAATAAATTTCAAAACAAAACATTAAAACAGATCGAACGTTTCTATAGTCCATACACGTTAAATAAAAATATGGTGACACATATGAATTATTTGACAAGTTTATTCACGATATACAAACGTAGTAGAATACTCCAATAGGGACCGTTCAGAGCGATGCGTTTTTGCAGCTGCGGTTCACTCTGTCTTTTCAATTCCATAGTTATTTTCATTGTGACGAGGATATAATCAATTTTAAGTTTTCTATTTATGATACATAACTATATAAAATTATATTATTATACATAATTTCGATAAACTGTCCGATATATGTGCAACACGATAAAACTATCAACCGCAACCACAGAACCGCATCGCTCTGCACGGTCCTCGGCTTAACTTATCTTATAATTTAATCACTTCTCTAAGAAGTTTTGTAATCAGTCTGGTTTGTTGATATTAGATTTGTTTGCATTTGAGAATGACAGGAACTTCTTGTTTCAAGATCGCGCTGCATAGGACAATTGTTATTGTTCTCGGGCGGTCGTCCTGCATATCCTCCGTCCACGCTGTTGTCGTCAGCGTCCACGAAACTGAAAATTCAAAATGAACGATCAATATACGCGATATTAATAGCATAATTTCATATGTGGAAATATTTTTACGTGTAATGTTTTTCTTCTCCTCTCATATCGCAAATGACGTTAGTGAGAGCCATAATGTAATTTTTTGCTAACGTTAACGTTTCTATCTTGGATAATTTTCTTTCCATCTTCACATGCGGTATAACCTCGCGCAATTGCTGCAAAAATAACATAATGAATATCGAACTATATAAATTGATAAATAATTACAGGCGTAGTCTGCGGTTCACAGGTTTATCGACACGATAATAAACATAAACAAATTAAAAATTCAACATGAATTATCAAGAACAATTTTGAAGAACGACCTGTCGAACTTTGGGACTTGACCGAACCCCTTAAGAGCATCGATTGCATACCTCAAATGCATCGTTCAAAGAATGCATACGCATCCGTTCACGCTCGTTGCTCTCCAGTCTCCTCAAGTTGCGTTCTCTTGCAGAAGCAGCAGATCTTTTTCGTCTGCTGCTCGATGGCCATGCCGTACGACGTCCCAAGGATCCTCGAGAGCCTCCATTCAATCGACTTTCGCTCTCTGAGCTTTCCTCGTCTGCAAAATGGACAAAATTCTTGCAATTTTATAGTTAAAAATATGTATTTTTACTATTGAAAATTGATAGCCTTGTAAAAAATTATTCAATATTAATAGTTTTCTCTAGTATGTGTAAACTAAACGACCTAGTAACGGAATAGTTTAGTATTTCTTTCAATGTACAAGTTTTTTACTCCAAATTAGCACTTTCATTTCAAATTAGCAATTTTCCAATTCAAATTTGAATAGAAAAAGTGTTAATTTGAAATGAAAAAGTGTTACTTTGAAATGAAAAATTGTTAATTAAAATGAAAAATTGCTAATTTGAAATGGATAAAGTGCTAATTTGGAGTAAAAAACCTGTATAATAAGAATAAAAGACATTAGTTCATGTACCGTGTAAATGGTTGGTAGATGGCTTTTCCTCCTGATCTTCGTCATCCACCTCGACGTCTTGGTCGTCGTCATCATCAGGCCACGTCTGTAGCCTGCTGGCTGATCCTGCCGAACTTGGAGAATCAGCTCCTGAATATACATGTCCTGTTGTGCCATTTTGTCTCCACCAACGTTCGCGGTCTCCAATTTCGCCGGTTCCTCCTTGCATTGGCATTGGTTTCTGTAAAAGCCAATGAGAAAACTCAATTTTCTGTTTCGTATCATGCTAGTTACATTTTTAAGGTAAACAAGTATTTTTTTCATATGATTAGAACGAAAATCCATTGATGTCGCTTTTGATAAAAAAATATTTTTTTATTACAATATTTTTTCAAGCAATGCCATCTATATACATTCGGATATAACTGTTCATTAAATAAATATATGATTTTTTTCAAATCATTTTTTCATATTAATAATCTTATCTTTATTCAAATAAAATATAATTAAAAAAATATATGATAATGCCACGTAACCATCAAATAAAAAAATCGTTTTCTTCGCATGATACAATTCGTGTTTTTTTCCCATCCAATTAACACCTTTAGAAATTCAGTCAAGTTTGATCCGAACGAAAAATCAAATCAGAACCGCTGCCAAAGCGACGCATGCAAATTGAGTCGCAAAAACTGGTTTTCACAATATACTAAAAAAGTGAAAGTATCACGCGGATTTTAACATTTCAATATATGGCACTTTTTACACTCGAACAATATAAAATCGAGCGCGAAATTCCTTTGCGTATCGCCAGCGAAAATACACGAGACGAAAAAACTCGAAAACGCACCGAAAGCGAAAACTATTCAAGCGCGGCACTTTCGAAAGTCCGAACCTTTCGAATTCACGATTCGGCGAACGACAATGAAAAAACAGGGCCGATGACATTTCGGATGGGACAAATCGGACGATTACAAAAACGAAAAAACGGATCACTTTTTCGTGCCCGTGTTTATTTCGATAGCGAACGTTTCGCGTTTTGTAGGCCACCAAAGATCCAGTTAGTCTAGTTTTTTTTTTTTATACATAAACTTCGTAAGAAATAACTATCGTTTGATACACATATAATATATTATAAAGTGGATCGAATGATAATGTAAGTTTTAAAGAACACCTGTGGACAAAATCCCGTTCGCTTGACGAAATGGCGACGCGTGTAAATACGTAACGATTTACATAACGAGCCAGGAATTGATAAACTATCAACAACGGGACGTAACTTGAGTAAAAATAATGAGTAAAGCCTATTCATTTTTAGTTATTGTTGTTGATTTTGGAGATTTATTTTTTTGTTCGAAGATAATATTTTTGGTGACAAAGAAAAAAAAAGTTTATATTGAATTATTAATACACCCATCTTTCGATTTACGCGATACTCATTTTACAATGTTTCACTTTAATGCAGTCAAGCAAAATGATTTTTTTGAAATTGCGTATTTTGAATTTTTTAAAGAAAAAAAAATCATCGATCACGCAATTTTTAAATAAAAAACTTCAATGGCTAAACAGAGTGTTTTAAAATAATTGATTATTTAAAGTGATGGCGATGAAAGTGATTTCGAACCAGTGAAATAAAAAAAAAATTAGAATTTAGAAGATAGAATCGAAAATGAAAATGATTGGATATTATTTTGATATAAATTCTTATATTAATACTTTTTTCGTTTTTCATCGGTCTTAAAATTTCTATTTACTCAGTTTTCACTCAGAAACCTATCCTTTGTTTTTCAAAATGTTTTAAATTCTTATCTATTTAATAAATATTCAGGAAACTTTCGATAAGTAATCATATTAATATAAATATATTTTGATAATAATAATAATCTACATATTCGTCATAAGTAGTATTCAAATATAATCGAAATCAGTATTAACGTCAATTGCGAACAAAAGATATAATTGATTCGATTTAATCGAGAGATAGCGAATCTTACGCATTGTGCAATACAGATTAGAAAATGAGTCGCGAAAAAAACCCAGATTTCTCTCGAGTGGAAAAATATCACAATAACTCAGCTATTTGTCTTCGTATGAACTCAATCATTTTCATTCGAATAAACACCAGCGCGGTTTATCAGTCAAGATCCGGTCAAACAAAGATATCAACGGGTTATCACAAGATTAATTAAAAAGAAAAAAAAAAAACCAACATCCAATCGAATTTCCACCGTATATTTTACATTCATTTATATACATTTTACAAAAGTCGCAATTCGTGCAAATGTACCGAGTTTAAAATTCAAGACGACATTACAGTCCGGACGACGAACGAATGCGAAATTGCTTTCCGATCTTTTTTTCGAAATTCGAAATCAAGATGGATTATCCGTACACAGATTTTCACACAGTGGCAAAAAACAAAGTACGTAACACTCGCGAACGATAAGCGAAACACGATTAGAATGTTTGTGTCGAAATTCGCATTGACCGTATTTTTAATGCCACGTGCGTTTGACAGTTCGATATGATGAATAGGATAACGGGTTTCGTGTTCCGTTCGTTTCGTATTTGCGCGTTTTCGGTTCGGTTTTTTTCGTGCGTAATTCTTTTTTTCGATTCGTTTCGAGTGTAATTATTCAATTGCGCGTAATTCGTCCTTGTGCGGCTTTGACGATCGGAAAAAAATCGGGTCGTTTGCGAGCACATCGACTTTCGGTCCGTTACGAGTCATCGAATGTGGTCCGTGTGAAGAAAATCGAAATGGGCGTTTTGTTTCGGATGGCTTTTGTGAGGATCATTATAAAAAAACATTTGAGTTATATAGGTTTTTTACGTCAAATTGATACTTTTTCATTTCAAATTAACACTTTTTCAATTCAAATTGACACTTTATCTATTCAATTTGTCACGTTTTCAATTAAAATTAAAAAAATTTCAACTCAAATTAATATTTTTTAATTTGAATTGAAAAAGTGTCAATCTGAATTGAAAAATTGTCAATTTGGAGTGAAAAACCTCTATATATTTTTTTGTGATGAATTCTTAAATTAAATATTATAAATTGCGGTATTTATATGCATTTTACTTTCACAATACATAATAATAGATAAAAAAAAATTCACACGTATATATTATAGAAAAAAAATCATATATGAATAAACGATATTTCAGTCATTATTATAAAATTTTATAAATTGAATTCTCATTAGTGCATAAATTAAATATATATGAAAATTTGGAAAATTTGATGTATTTTACAAGAAAAAGTCTTTGTAATTGTAATGATAAGAATTTTCTTTGAAAATTTCACTCAAACGTCACCCGAAACTATAATAGATCGACATAACGCCGTCGACGTATTATAAAACAAAACACATATTACGAACGAAACGAACGTTTCTCTAACCTGCAACAACATGTCAAATAATATGACAGCCGCACAAAACAACAATGACTATCAAAAAAAAATCACATATTAAATAACGCCCTGAAAAACACAATCTAAACGAATCGGAGGATTCGCGAGCGTCCCGACAACGAACGCGCGTCGATCCCGCGTTCGCTGCTCGAAATTTGGCCGAAACCTTTCAATCACCGGCCGTCTCGGCCGTGTGGGGGGGAGAGGGGGGAACACGCAGCCGGAACTCGAGCAACGAAAACTGGTCTAAATACCAGCGGCGACGGCCGCTCGCTGGAACGTGACCGCCATAAGAAGAAATCGACTTTTTCAGAGCGACCGCGCCCACAGACGACATTCGCTCGTCTACTGGGCGAAAAAAAGCGTTTTTCGATCGTTTTCGTCGTTGCACGCGCCGTCGTAAATCCTTTCCGAATCGGTTTACGGTTGATGGTCGTGGGTTTTCCGCGCGAATGGACCTGTTCAAAAGTCGGGTCGGGTTGAATGTACATTTTCAGGGATTTGAATTTATTTTTATGTCGTATAAGTTTTATTTTATCGTCGATTTTCTTTTATATGACGTAGCAGTATTTTATTTATTTTGATTTTATTTCTTCAATTTTTTTTCATGGAAGTGTATATCATTATGTGTGTTTTTTTATACATTTTGGGATTCCGTACCAAATTCTTAAAATAACATAATGGTTTTTTTTCAAATGTTGCATATTAAATATCGAAAATAGCTCTTTTGATGAATTGAGTTGTATTTCAAGTTTTTCAACTCTAATTTGCCACTCGAGTCTAATTTTTCTGAGAATGTTCATTCTCAAAATTATATTTGCTGATATCTCAAATACCAAAACAAACATTTACACACCGATGGATACCCATTATAGACATCATTGAAAACGAATCACTAATCATTCGATTAATTGACACCTTGAGCTATTTTACAATTGTGCATTTCCCGAATCGTACACGAATCTTTCCGTCAAACCTAACCTAACCCGCCATAGCACGAGCCGGCATTACCCAACAGTTAATCCGCCGATGGATTAATAATGGCATAACGTTGTTTATTGGCATTGTTGCGAACGCGATCAGGTTCGGGCCTGGCCAGCGTCGAGAAGGCGAAAGTGGGCCAAAAGTGGAAAACCAGTCCACTGTACTGACCCTTTAAAAAAATTAATGATGAAATTATCAACGGCGACGCTTGTCCGCCATAAAGGCAACGTTTTGAAATTCGTCTTGTGGAATGGTCGTGTGCTGAAAAATCGTGTAAATTACCCCGGCACTAATTGGACATGAAAATCGAGTTATAGTATTTGCTTGGTCGAGAGTGCATAAAGTTCGTAATGTGAAATTCCTCTGTCGACCTTCACACTCTTGTGAGCGTTTGTTGCTAATTGAAAATAGATGAATTTCTTTGGAAAAAAATTTGAATAATTTTGAACATGAAAACACTTACAATAAATTTTTATCTTATGATGAATGTTTGTATAATATATATGAAATGCAATTATTATCTAATCGTATCAATTCGAAAATTATACACGTGAAAACTCAACATAAATGAAATCGTCTAATAAAGGTAACGACTGAGAAAAACTTTAGGTTTTTAAAGACGGTAATCTTTCGGAAAGGGTGCGATAGATAAGATGTAAGAAAACCTTAATTTTTACCTTTTCGAGAAGTTGTCAATTACTGGTACATGATCAACCACTGTTGGGTTATCTTTATATAGGATAACGACAGCAGTAATGGATCATGCACTTGTAATTGATCGAAAAACATAAAAATTAAGGCTTTATAAACAATAATCTTTCGAAAATTATGCATACTTATTATAGCTTATCTTTAACCCCGTTTCCGGAAGATTTTCATTTTTAAAAACCCCCATTTTAACATTTTTCTGCGAGATGGTCAATACAGGTACTAATACTTTCATCAATAAATTTTCCGACCGTCAAAAATCAAAGCAGTCCCTCATTAGCGATCACCGCCACAGACAAAAACACAAGTTCATAAATAATTTGACGAACTTGACATTGCCGATAAAAAATAAATAATAATCATCGAAATAAACTGGTCAAACGTCTATAAAACACATACGATTCACGCCCGAACATCTAGAATCGTTGAAAAAATATTTGAACAAGTGACTGGATGGAAACGAAAAAAAAAAGCCCGGCTAAAATTTATAGCTGTTGATTAAAACTCGCATGTGTCGACTTTCGTGTCGCACGCCGGCGGAATAATAACATTCTTATTGTTCAAAATGGCGAAAAAAAGGAAAGATCGCCGAAGTTATCGAACCCGATCCGGGCGAGGGGCTTCGATCGAGCACAATTAAAAATGGAGGTTATCGTCGAGACCCCGCACCATATATTACCTGACGTGTTCGCCGATAATTTTTGCCGAATTGCAACGATTTTTTGCGCAATTTTGCGACGCGCTGGAACAAAACGCCATTTTTTCGCGCATGGCCGCGAGATCGCGCTAATTGACGCCAAGTTTTCGAGGTGCAAATCAGGGGTGTGACTGCTGTAACGCGGGGATAAGTAATGCGTGTGGGCCCTTCGGACCAGAGGGCCACGATAGTACCTCCGAATGTTAAAAAAATATGAGGAAATAAGGATAATAAATTAAAGCAAAACCAAAAAAATCGATTCATTCAGATTGAAAATATAAATAAAAAAATTGAAGTATGTATTTACAATGACGATGTTAAAAATTGTGTTTATTTTGAATTGTAAACGTATTTTCTCGTTTCGTTTTTAGCTTTGGATCTTCAGTTTTCACTCTGAAATGGTAGAGATACGTTCTTGCGTTTGAGATTTAAAAAAATTATCGCCTGCGGCGCTAATTATTCGTATGATTTTAACGATATCTTTTTGTCGAAAAAGTTGTATACTCACTGTCTTGCGCATTTTTCAATTTTTTTAACCTTTGTCTTTTTTGGATATTCTTAAAATCTCATCTTCATTTTACATTCACAATTAGTGGATTAGTAATACTATTATCAATTAAACACGAAGAAGTTTCCAAAATGCCTTTGAAGTACGTATTTGCAGAATTTGAAGACAATAAAATAGTAAATTCAAATTACATGAGTTCGTTATCAATTCGATTTTTGTAAAAATACTGCACGCGGGCCGAAATTTCGAAAAATGTCGTTTTTCAAATAAAATTTTAATCAGAATGTTCCCTTTGATAATGTAAATACAAATGAAGTTATTTGCAGATATAGTATGCTTCGAATTCGGTATGCAACGCGTCGAATGTGACATTTTTACCGTTCGATTTCGAATTTGCAATTCCGAGCGTGTGCATTTTATATTATATGTAAAATCTACATTTTCGCAAATACTCCACGGCTTAGAAATCAGACGACGAAACGAGCATTATCCATTTCGATCGAGCATTATCCATTCGAACGAGCATTATCCATTTCGAACGAGCGTCGCTACGTTCGATTTCTAACAAGAATCGAACGGCGGATCACCTTTCGAAACAGATTTTATTTTTTCAGCTGAAAAACTCTCCGACACACGCAAATCCACTGCATATACTCGTCTTTATACACACACACGTTTGAGTGACAGTTTATCGCGTTTTTGTACACGACCGTGCGATTTATCGACTAGTTTGGTAATAGTTTCATTATACGAAAGTCGGCGTTGGGAAACGGCCGTTTTGTGATACGACGCACTTTTATCCGACGTCTCCGTCGAAGCCTTCCTCAATCATATCAGCTGATTTACAGTTGCGGGCTCGATTAGCATATTATCAAACGTTCGGAATTGTTCGAAAATGGCGCGCGTGTCCCACTTGCACCGGCCATTTGCGTTTCGGTTATGGTGTGTGTGTGTGTGCATACGGCAATTAAAAATGTTCAATTGAGCGTTTTAATTATGTAAAACTCGATAATTATCCGTGTGGCTTCCTTTGAGCGTAATGTATGAGTTATCTATGGACGCTCGGTGCGAAGGTGGTGTTTACGTACGACTTGTATTTTTTTTTGTGTAAAATTTCCATTCAAAAAATTCTTTGAATCGAAATGAAGAATGATCAGGGGATTCCCGTTTGAATTAATTTTTTTAATCAATATTATTTTACACGATCTCGAAACTAAACTGATAATAACTATCTACATGATAGAAATGTTTTTCAAGGAATGCACATGTTTGGCTAATGCACTTACAATAAAAACAATATATTTGTGTAAAATTTTAATTGTAAATTAACGACTTATTAGTTGTGTAGGAAGTTGCAAAATATTTCAACATTCTACGACATAAACAATCGACAAATAATGCACGTAATAATGTTAATATGTAGCGTGATAAACAAAGCATGATACATAGTACCTATAGCGTCAAAATATGATGCATTGTTTTGAAATATAGGAAAAAGTCATGATGAACAAACATTAACGGAATAAAACAATCTGCATCAGATTAACAATGAAATACTAATTTTTCTAAAAAAAAATCTAGTATAAATGGTAATTTTTGAAGATAATAATCATATTGTTTGAATGACTAGAGAGCACATCGATTTATAATTTTAAGAACAATACCATGTTCTAATTATCAATACATTTTTATTAAATGAGCAATATTTTCAAATTATAACTTCATTTGGGTGAAATTTTTTAAATTAAATGACAAAACAAACTATTTATTAATTTTTTTCACGTGAAATAAAATCACAACGAAATACGTGGAATTTGTATGTAAAAACCATATCAAAAAATTGCAAAATAATTACGACTCTCATTTTAAAAAGATCATCATCCTTGACATCTTTGTGCAATTTTACCATTACTGAAACTTTTTTTCAGACAACTGTCTAGTTCTTTCGTCACAATATTTAAAATATCGATAATGTCATAAATAAAATTTCGATCACGCAATTTTATCACGAATCTCCTAAAAAAAAAAATCTTTTAAATAACCAACATATTGTTTGTCACAGTTTCTAAAATTGAATGTAGTTCGCTGTGTCAAAAAAATGGCTTTTTATCCAAAATTCAGCATTACTGAAGCGAAATGAAACGAAGAATCTGAAGAATACACCGCCGTAACGGATCGAATAAGAAGAATGCCATTCGGTGGACAAGATTCGTCAGAGGCAAACCGGCCATCATCATCATCATCATTATCATCATCATGTAAAACCGGGTGAAAGTCGTGGCGAATCTTCGCAGCCAAACGTCCAGTTCTCCGGCGCCGAAAACGGCGCCAAATTCAAATTAGAATTTTCGAAACAGAACTCTCGTGCGTTCGCCAAAAAAAAAAAACAGGATTGTCGCCGTGCGAATTTGACATTTTCCCTAAACGTCCACCGGTGAATTAATCGTCTTTTTTTCTGATTTTTTGAACTTTCCGAAATATCAGCAAACGAGTTTTCGGCGACAAGTCAACCCGATAGGTTCGGCGCCGGTTCGATTAGTAACAGTTGTTTTTTTTATTGCGATAGTTTATTATTTCGTTCAATTCGGACTACGGTCAACATTGTTAATAATTTTCATTGTATAACGAGAATTTTCACCGCACAACGCGAAAATCAGTCGATCGAAACGCGAGCGTTATTACGTATTCACTCCGGTGCAAAGTG
This sequence comes from Hydropsyche betteni, assembly GCA_028571205.2. NCBI lineage: Eukaryota > Metazoa > Arthropoda > Insecta > Trichoptera > Hydropsychidae > Hydropsyche > Hydropsyche betteni. The sequence goes on along the minus strand of JAOXNN020000039.1, from coordinate 270,987 downwards.
GATAATGCCCATTTTCAAAATCGCCATAAATCATTTCGGAAAAAAATCACATTACACACATATAGAACTACCGTTCAAGAGCCGCTCGAAACTAGTTCGGATACGCAAATGTCAAACATTTTTTTCGCCACGATATCCTCGAGTGTTTCGCCAGTGTTGAATCAGAGTTAAAACGGAGATAAATCGTTTTGCGGAGAAGTAAACGTGGAGCGACCTTGGCGCGAGTTTTTTTCTTGCGTTTTGTTTCAAGGCAACGCAGACGCCATAATGTGAAAGTGAAACGAGTGAAAGTAGTTTCCAGCCGCGGTGAAGGGGTTGATTAGCTAAGCGGGAAGAAAGTGAGCAATAACGAATGCGTCTGACATTGTTGGTACTGCACCCGGATGCAAAATGAAAACATCGAGCTTTCATCGAATGTACCCTTATAATGTTCAAAAATAATGTAATGTATAAAGAAGAAGAATATTTCATGAATATAAATAAAAATGAATGTATGTGTGTGTGTTAGTTATGCATGTCTTTACCGCTTATTCAATCGCAATGAAATTTGATAAATATATTGATTGTGCATTCGAAAAAGTTTATATATCATTAAAATTATTTTATAACTTGATTTGACGTAAAGATGAAAAGCAACACCGGGCCCAAGTGACACCGGGTACGATCCGCTAGTATGACAATAAAAGATACGGTAAATTTTGCTAGTATTTTTAGTAGAGAATGAATCAATATAGAAGAAAGGTTGTAATGAAATTTTTGCGTAAACATTCGTACGTGAAATTGAATTTAGTTTTCGCATACAAATAAGGCGAGAGCATAAAAAATAACAAAAATCTTTTATGCTACAATGGAAATTATTAAACACGAAACATGAAAAATCGATTATCAAGAAATAATACTGCGGTTCTGATAAAATACTATGTACGTATGCAATGACGTTTAGCATGAAATTCTTATTTTTTTCAGACAAATAAATATGTCGGTCGTTTCAGTTTCGTAGTAAACGTTTTTTTATAATATTTATATAATCACTTTTTTTCATAAAAAGTAGTGGTAGATTCATTTCGGTAAGAGCATGAAGTTTCATGAATTTACAGGATTGGGTTTCAAATTTACACATAAATATTAAAATTATAAAAAAGCACCGCCGAAGACGATTTTTTCCGTTAAATGTTTAGTCGGACATTTAAAAAATGAAATTTCCTTTTATACCAACGAATGTCTTTTTTTCTTCGGAAAATGATTCAAATTTTTTAATATCTAAAGAATCTTTATGGAAAAAACAATAATAATTCATCAAAAATTTATTTATTTTAAACCCGAAGGGCCCTAAAACGTGCACATCAACCACCTACAAACAAACCCCCCTCCACTGATAAACAGTCGTTTCCGATTCTACATTTTTCAAATATCTTCAACACAATTAGCGCATTACCTACACAAACATTTAAATTTTCACGCAACCGCTTACTTTGTCGCGAATTCACCATACTCAATCGTACCGATAAACAATACGTCTATGAAAAAATAACATGGCCGAACCCGAGACGTCAAACTCGAACGGCCATGTTCTTTGACAGCCCGCGAAACTACAAAGTCCACGGTGACGATACGAGATGGCCGCTTAATCTCACAATTAAAATGTCACCGGCGTATCGTTTTTATTTTATTTTGACGGATTGCGCTTATTGTATGCGGTCGAACTGTGCGGCGGACATGCTTTGTATTTATCAGTTATTTTTTCTCGTCGCGGTTCTCGATAAGAGTTTCACAATCTTGTTGATTCTGTGAAACCACGTAAAGTATTCGAATGGTCGCCTTTGGAAAACTATTTCTGTTTATCGAAATGTGAGATTTGTGTTTATCGTGGGGGAATGTTTATTATTTAATATGAGCAGCGTTTAACCGCATAGTCGGCGTTGAGATAAGATGAAAAATTATTTTGAAATGAAATCTTATACAACCTCAAAAACCACAATTGTGAATAGATTAAAATATCATATTTTTTTACCTTTTCTTCGTCAACCGATCCTGTCGAAGATAAATCCTCAGCTGCAGCTCTCATGAGGCACCATTTCCATCAACTTATAACAGTTAATTATCAATCTTCGACAGTTGAACAAAAATATAATAAAACACTTGATATTGTAATACTTCTTGAACGTTTTTTTATAAACGACAAGTTCAGTTTCGCCTTCACGCTCTGTGCACAATTTTAAACCGTCTCGAAAATCTGTAACACGATCGAACTCACAATAATTTGTTTGATTTAATATTACAGTATGAAATGTTTACATGAAAATAGTTTTCGAGTGATTCGCATATGACAAACAAAGCCGAAGATAAAATTCGTTGGAAAAAATATTATTATTAATATTTCGGCGATAAGAAGTTCAAAAATTCTTCTATATAATTAAACATTCGATATTTTTATTGTTATTACACTTTCTATATTTATATATTTTGATATAGTAAACTTAAGGTTTATCGTTAGGAAAATTATCGACGTTTTATAAACGAAGCGTGAACACGGCTCGTGAAAACGTTAAATAAAAAATCATCGTTTGAATGGACCGAAATAATTATAAAAAATAATATTAACACCAAAGATTAGATATTATATATCTAATAAATTTTTTATACATGATGGAAAATTAAGCTCCTCGATAACGCGATAATATTATACGACACTGAATCATTTGATTCATTTTTCAACAAAAAAAAAACCCCCTCGATTCGAAAACCATTTTCCATCCACACGACAACCGGTTCGATTGAAAACTCGAAAAAGAAAGCAACCACGCTCGACATCCATTTTCCCGAAACCATTCCGCCGCAACAACTCACTCGAACAGTCCCGATCCAAAATCCGATTTTCACGCACTGAAAACTGAAAAAGCGGAAACGCCCGCCTCCCGAGCCCGAGCTCCAGCCCCCGATTCCCGGACCGGAACCGCCCCTGGGGTCCTTTCGCTCGCGGGGAACCCTCCCAGGACCTTCCGGGAGACTACCGAGGCTCAGCTGATGATGGAGCCGGAGACGCGAGACGGACCAGGCGCACGTCGCCCGCAAAAGCCACGCGGACACTGGACGGGGCCCCGTTCGCCCCACCACGGGCCGAGGCGAAATGCACATTTTACTGAATCGATTTGAAATTTATCAATTGTTGTGCGGCGTTGAGGTGGCCGATGTGTGTGTTCGTTGCGCTTGATGAGGGTTTTGCGTCTGGTGTTGGACGGTTTGGGAGAAGTTAGTGGGAATCGGGGTTTCAGTGGGGCTTGGGAGGGAAAAGTTTTGTGTGTGTTGTGTTCGATGGATTCGAGATTTGGGGTTTTTTGGGTTGAGTTTTTTGAGTGTTTAATATAATATATGTATTAATGATGATTTTCGTATAAAGCATTTGTAAAAAAGTTTGAAGGAGTTTGTGTTTAGAGGGTGGGTTTAGTGTAGGGTTGAGTCGGGAAAAGTTTTGTGTGTGTCATGTTTGATGGATTTGAAATTTGTGCTTTTTTGTGTTTTTTTGAGTGTTTAATATGATATATGTATTAATGATGATTTTGTTATAAATTATTTATAAAAAAGTTTGAAGGATATTGTGTTTAGTAGGTGGGTTTAGTGTGGGGTTTAGGAGGGAAAAGTTTTGTATGTGTTGTGTTTGATGTATTTGAAATTTGTATTTTTTTGAGTGTTCAATATAATATATGTATTAATGATGATTTTTATGTTAAGTATTTGTAAAAAAGTTTGAAGGAATTTGTGTTTAGTGGGTGAGTTTAGTGTGGGGTTTAGGAGGGAAAAGTTTTGTATGTGTTGTGTTTGATGGATTCGAGATTTGTGTTTTTTTTTTCATGCGTTTTTAATTGCTTAATATAGTATATGTATTAATGATGATTTTGATATAAAAAATTTGTGAAAATTTTTGAAGGAATTTGTGTTTAGTGTAGGGTTGAGTTGAAAAAAGTTTTTTGGATTAATACATTCGAAATGTGTTCATTTTTAAGTATTTTTTGAATTCTTCATATGATCAGAAAACAATATGTTGAAGTTTCAATGATTAATTCAAAGAAAAAATTAAGATATTATAAAGTATTTATTTTTAAGCATTTCACATTAAAAATTGTATGGATTGTTTATCTGGATTTGATATAAAATCATTTGATATATATTCCAAAATTAATTTCTCACCATCGATAATAATTTTCTTTTCTAACAAATTCTGGATTGATTGATCCATTTTATCTATGCATATACTCATGCTATCAGACTCCCTAAACAATCGCAATTTAGGCGCTGCAGGTATATTATTTTCATTTTTGATACAACACAGATCTGATATTGAATCTATACATCGACCAACAGTCCAATTTTTTGAAACAAAGACGGGTATTGTTCTTTCATCAAACTGAGTTGAAATTTGAATATCTTTTGGGTTAGATTGAAGAGCTTTTGAATTATTGTCAATAGGTTTTCTTATCGCTAAATATACTCGGTCAGCTGTAGGAATAGATTTTTGACCGACCGCTTTAGATTTTAGTTTCATCAGCTGGATTTTAAGAGCCGTTTTTGCTTTAGAAGACTGTTCAGCTTTTCTCAATCTTTCTGTAACCTAAATAAATACCGATATTAAATAAAATTGAAGAAATAGTATTAAAAAATAAATAAATAAATAAAATACTTCTGCTTCGATCATTTGTCTGATTTTTTCATGTTTTTCATCCTCTTCTTTTTCTACTTTGTATCTTTCTATCGCAGAAGGAGTATCACAATTTAAATCATAACAAGACCTAAAAAAAAAAAGAGAAAACTCTAACAAAACAATAAAGGGTTCGATAACTTATCAACCTTCAATTAACAATCTTACTTGTGGAATCTATGACTGATACAAAAATGTTCGTTGCATTTCATACACGCCATTTTAACTAAACTAGCCATTTTACAATCATCAGAATGACATTTATAAATAACAGATTCAGAAACCGAGACATGAGTGCTGTTATTTTTTTTTGTCGAAATGGGACATTCTCCTGATAGACAATGATGAAGAAAATGATCCTTGCAATAGTATTTTTGACATTCACATCGTAGAGGTATGAAGTCCAATTGTTGACAATCTTCTTTTGAACATTGTTTTCCCAAACTAGGAAATTCCATTATAGATTCGAACAAATATAACCTCACACAAAACACTGTCAGAATGACATTCGATAAACGTCAAAGTAAATGTAACCAGTAGTCAAAATACAAGTTTTTTTATCTTGTAAAACATGACTTAAAATAATTTTGAAAAAAAAATTATAAACAGTGATCAGACGTTTACAAAAATGACAGTAGAATACACGATATTAAAATACAACGAAAATAGAACATACGACACTAGAACATATCGGTCATCGCGTGTTCTAGTGTCGTGTCATATCGCTCTTTATTTTAAAAATCCTCATCATGACAATAACTTGAATTTAGTTTCGAAACATTCAAAATCAAGAATAACACGGTCATAATATGGTATACCTATATTTTCAGTTCAAACTTTTTGTAATTTTTTTTCTTCTTTTTTTTCAGAAGTCACGGGGGAGGGGGGGGGCATATATTGAATTGTGATAACCTCATCCCGATTATGGGCAAAGAACTGATTGGAAAATTACGGAAACAGTTACAAAAATCCAAACGAATTTTTTGAAATTCATTATTTCATTTTTGAAAACCATATTCTACTTTCTATTACACAAAAATAAAAAAAAATAACTCGTGTAAAATTTTATTCAAACTATAAAAAAAATAATTACAAGATATATAAATAACTCACAAAAAGAGCAAACAGGCACAAGAAAAACAATCATATATATATTAATAAAAAAATGATTAAATTGCCATTATCACCTTTAATTTTAGATATAAAATATTTGTGATAACAAAACTAAAAAATCCAACTCCAAACCATGCATAGTAATTGCAACATTCATAATGTAATCAATACTGTAATTTAATTTTTAGAAATATAAATAGGAATTAAAAAAGTAACCCTAAAATAAAATATCCGAAATATAAAGATCAATATTACAATACATGTGTGCACTTATGTGAGTGAGTCAGAATCATTCATTCATCTTTATTTCACAAAAGCATCAATAAAAATCAAATTCGTAAATGATTTCTAATACTGTAAGTATTAATAAAACTCAGAAAAATGAATAATTGCACGCAAAAATAAGAATTCGATAAGGCACAATGGTAATACAAATGTTGACTAGTTTAGTATAATTGTACAAAACAGGAAATACTCCTGATTTTAAAACTTTTGAAAAAACTTAATACATTTTAAATCAATCAAAATGTTTATAACGTTTTATAAATATTTTTGTTCAATTTTGTTAAGAAAATAATTTTTGTGATGTACTGTGTTCATTCAAACACAATAATTTATCAAATTCACAAATAGTAAAAAACTACATCAATTCGGTATATATTCTTAAGAATTCTGTCGCATATAAATAAAGTTTTTTCCTTAAATAAACACAAAATGCAAAACTTTTTCAAGCAAAATTCAAATGGAAAGCATTTCGAGGTGCTTGCCTAAATTTTCGAGTGCTTTTGTGTTTCTAAATACTTTTGAATTAGCCACAACTTTTCCCTTCATCATTTTAGGATCAACATCACAGAGTTTTTTGAGTGCATCTATAAAAAAAATTCATTTCAATCGATGGAATACAAATTAAAATATTTCACTTTGTTTTAATACTTACCAAGAATAAAATCTTGGAAGTTTGGATCAGGATCATCAAGGTGCAATAGCATAGCATTATACAAAGCCTCAATATGCACATTATGTGCATCAGCATCATAAGATTCAGGACGGGCCATAAACAGAGTGCATAAAGTTTCCACAGCAAATAAACGAACCTTATCATTACTATCGTCTAATCTCGATATAATAGCTGGAAATAAAAAAAATAAAATAAAGGTAAAATTTGGTAATTGACACCTAATAGTTTAAGATATCAAATATTTATATTACGTGAATATGTTGTATGTAAATGATCTATACTAAAACAGTTCTTTTTCTTAGCCAAAATTACTAAACAGCGAATAGCTCGCAACGAATACAAACATGTATTTTTCGAACGATCATTAATGAGACTCACTAATGTAGGAAGTAACAATTCAAGATCACTCTTAAATGATTCTGTATCTGGGAATAGTTCTACTTTCTGAAAATAATAAGAAAAAGACATATCAAATGAATCAAAATACAAATAGATAACAAACTGTGAATAAAACAATTATTGACCTGAACACATTTGTCGAATTCTACATCGCCATCGACTTTAGAAACTGATTCGTTATCTTGTAAAATAGCACATAAACAGCACACTGCTGCTGTTCTCAGAGCTTCAGCGGTTTGCCCAACATTCCAGCTCAAATTTGGTATAATAATATCTTGAAAAAAAAATTAAATATGATCATACAGTTCTATTCTATAAAACATGTGAAAATTTAAGTGTGAACCTTTTAGGATAACACTTAAGAAAGCATCCAATTTTTCTGGTTCAGATAATTTGAAGTGCTCATCCCTTCTCAATAAAACTGAGCATAGTGTTGTGAATAATTCTAATTTGACAGTCGGATCGATTCCTTTTGTAGACAGTACTTCGCTCAAAAGAGGTGATATCAAATGTAAATGCAGTCCTATTGCTGGTCCTAAAAATATTCGATATAGTTTCGTATTATTTACAACTTAAAAGTATGTAATTTTCAGCCAAAGTACCAGTATGAACCAAAACAGTGTTCAAAACACATCGATCTGGCGTTGTCAATGTCCAAAAACAAACATCAGAAGTTATGTTTACTAATAATTGTCTCACATAATGACAGTACAGTTCTTCTATATTTGAACCAAATTTAATGGTATCGCGAAGTTTTTCTATTAAACCTGAATTTAAAAAAATTAATAAAAGAAATTAGTAAAATAATTATAATATAAGAAGTAAAATAAAATATCCATACATAGAGCATAATGTTCTATATCGGGATTAGTCGGAATTGAATAAATGATGAAAATAATGTTGAACATTTCTTGACTGACAGACTGACAATACAGTCCTCCTACATTCATCATTGATTCACAAACGTTCAACATACTGATTTGGTATTTAGGCTAAAAGTAAAATAGCTTATAAACAAATGTAATATTACAAAACTATGCAACAATATATAAATCTAATAACTTTTTGAATATTAGTAAATTGTGATTGACAGAGTGTCTTCATGATTTTTCTAAGATATCCATTTTTTAGTTGATCAATGTGCGTTCCATTAATAATACTGGATAAAACACTGAGATATTCCCATGTATCGAGATCGAGGCCGAGCAAAATCCACCATACTTTAGGTTCCACAAAATGACCATATATTTCTGCAGCTTTGAGAACCTTTTTTTTATAATGATAATAAAGAAATAATTAGTATATTTAATATGAAAATGAATTCATAGTATAATATTTACAACCTCAGCGATCACTGCAGGATCACTATCTTTTGCTCCTTGAATAAGGCAGTTCATGATATCTGAACCATACATCATATTTTTTTCTTCTGCGCTCAATATTAACCAGCCTAAAGCTTGTGCAGATCTTAACCGAGCTCCTTCTTGCCAGTTCGACATTTCTAAAATACAATATGAAATAATAATTGATATTAAAAAAAAAAAAAATAGAAAATATATAATACCTTTGGATATAGCTGGAATAATCTTTCTCATATTCCTAATAATAAGAGTTCGGCAGCCCAAATTGGGACGGGATACTAAAGATAAATCGATAGTCATAAAATCGAAAATTTATAAAGTTATAAAAGATGGTTCAAAAGTGAATTATACCCGACGGATAATGTTTAGGGGGTCCAGAAGGAAAATCGATTTTGTCTTTCAATTCTTCTTCGTTTTCTTTAATGTACTGAAGACCTACATTATCCCAAGCAGTAGTTGCTTCTGTTTGGATTTCTGGTGTATAGTCACACATACTTAAAAATTATTGAATTACAACTGATTAGATTAATCATATTGAATAATTTCAGAATAAAATTAATAATTAGTAATATATTTTGTCGTTTTTATTACCTTGTCAACATTATCGGAATCATATAATGCCAATATGAATATCTTTCAGGATAATTTAACATCCAATTGCCAATTTCTTTGACCACTTGGAGTCTTACAAGATTGCACTCGTCAAATAATTTTAAGACCATAGGAAGAATAGAATGATCGAAACATGTCACGGTTCCCTTCAAAACGACAGTACCTAAAATAATAATAGTCAATAATGTATTTCGCTATTTCGTTACTAAACTGTGCTATTTTAAAAAACATTACCTATACACTGAATAGCAGCCACTCTGACTTTGAACGGACGTTGTTGAAATATAGAAAGAATGCTCATACAAAGAGTCTCCGATCTCATGTGAAAATCTTTCGGAGAAGAATTCGCCAAACTCATAACAACAAAGCAAGTCTCTTGTTTGACAGTTGGACAATCATCGGACGACGTCTTGACAAGAATCTCGACAAAATCGTCGAAAAACGGAACCAAGCTAGTACTCTTATCATAATGCTTAATGATCGAATGGAGCAACTGAACAAGAGCCAACCTGATCTCCTCGGACGATTCAGAAGACGTTGAGGTTATGCGCTTCCTGATCGCTGGCACCACATACGTCAAATAGTAATCCGAAGCTGGAAGTCGCTGAAGAAGTGACTCCAACAGAGAAATAGCCAACTCTCGACATTTCTCCGTCTCGTCGGCGACGCAAGCCACCAACGACGGATGCAAAACATTGAAGGCTTCAGCCAATTGATCGTCGGGGGTCGCCTTCAGCTGATCGTCGAGGCTCTTCAGGGTGGACCTCCTCTGTTCTCTGCTCTCGGACTTCAGCCCCTCGACGGCTGCGCCCCACGACTTCGCCCCGCTGCCTTCCGTATCGTCCATTTCCCAGCCGTGCGCCTGCCACTAAACGATTCTGCTTCTACGCAGCCATTTGTAAACAAATGACGTCACGTTTTTTCCTCTCGTCGCTAATTATAGATTCACGCAGACGAAAACACGTGCATTGATCCCGAAAATAAATACGACCCGGAAGTCTGCGGTACATGGCCGACTTCGCGAACGCAAATCAGTGCAAATATTTTGAAAGCGTTTTCGCACTAAACACGCGCATCCACAACCAAACCCAATCAATTATTCATAAACACCAAATGATAAAAATTATTATAATTTATCATCATTATTATCATTTATTACATTAGTTTTTTTACGATTCAATGAACCATTTGTAAAATCGATCATTCAGAAAATGATCTTAAGAATGTCTGTTCAAACAAAATATTGATTTATCCGTTCGAGTAGTATAGAACATGCCGGTAATTTTATTCGGAAGACCAACGCGGAGCAAGCGTTTAAGAATAATTGTTGCAACACTGTACAAGATCAGCTGTCAGTGCAACTAATGACAACTCGGTCATTATTTGAGAATTCGGTTTGAGACTTTCGATTTCTATAATGGACGGGAATTGCGACGACCTTCGGCACACTGCGTTGCGTTTAGAGGTGCGAAATAATAACGAAACGGTCATTTGTTATGTTTTTTTTTCGGCGGCCAATCGAGATGGTTTCACGGTATTGTTGTCACATTGATAACGGTCGCATATCGAATGCGTTTGTGCATTGCATGCTTTCGCGATAAAAAATGCCGAATGCGTTCGAAATTGCAAAACGGCGAGCAAATATCGACAAAGCGCGGAGCTTCGAGAAAACACACGTCATATCTCATCCCCCACAGCCCGGTATCCACGTGGTTAACCCTTCTTAGAAGGGAGGGGTATGGAATGTTTTTTAAATATTCCTGATCGGATCGTTTTTTTTAATATTTAATTTTAACATAATATATTCGATCAAGCAACGGTATTGAATATTTAACTGAGTTTTCAACCTGATGTAATTGAAACAATTTTTTTTTTTTGTGTCGAAATGTTTCGATTATATGCATATTTTATTATTTATTATTTATAATTTCATTATAATGGTAAGTAGCAAAATTAAAATCGCATACTTAAAAAAAACCGTGATGTTAATATCGCGATTTTATCGGTATAATAAATAATATTGTATTTATGCACTTAAATTATAAATTGTATCATCATAATGTATTTAAAATGTAAATAGCGGCTTTTTCGATATTTATCGAAAGCTTAAATATTGTTTCGCATGCTTCCACCTTGTATCAAATAATTAAAAAAAATATTAATTGCATTTATTTATTTGTATTTTAATTGTTCTAAAAATGTGTTTTTGAATATGTAATTTAATTGTAAATAGGTATATTTAAATAAATAAATTAGAGATGAAATAGTCTTACTATAGTGAAATAGAATATAATGATAATAGTGAGCTATCGTTTATTTCTAGTTATTTATTTTTCCAAATAAGTAAACGATAAAATTAATATTTTAAGTGTATTAATCTTCAAATTATTTTCAAACAATTATATTTCGATAAACACATGTATGTATTCTCATCGACTACTGAAGTAACGTGTGACGTAATCAGTAGAAAATAACCATGGATCATCAGACCATTAGAGGATGTAAAAATATACACCAAAAATGATTTCATTACTTATTCAACCTCCCGAAAACTATTGTCTCCGTTAAAAGAAAAATAAGAAAATATTTCATCCACCCTAAATTTTATGCACGGTCGTAGCTAGGATTTTTTTAAGATGGGGAAACAATGTGTAAATTAAAGGTGTTCAAAGAATGCGTTCAAGTTTGTATGATAAATCTCGATATAATTCCTTTAACTTACTATAATTTTCAATTATTTTCAAAACTTAAGGGGGGAGGGGAGGGGAATGGGAAAAGGCCCCCATACTCCCCATTCTGATTTTATAAAAATTGCATATAATAATTTGATCTGAAATTGACGAAAAAAATAGACGAAACGACAATGAAATTTAACGATTTTTTACAAAAAATATTCGAAAACAATCCCAATACAGATATTCCTCATTTTAGGACGGGATACGTTCCTGAACTCACTGTCAGTCGTAAATCGAACCCATACAAAAAAAATCAATCAATTCAAAAAAGTATTTGTGTAATCTTTTTCGGTCGTAAATATCCTTCGTTAGTCGCGGACTATTTGGACTTACGTACAATGGCATACTTAAGGGGGTAAATAAAACGAAAGAATGAGATTTGAAATATATGTTTATTATAAAAATAATCCTTCTTGTATAAATTTCAATTTTTTATATTTTAAAATGGGGACATGCCATTATATAATTTGAGGGGCTCGGCAGTAAATAGTGCCAAGTGACATTTGTCAATGTTAGAGATATTATGAAAAACATTTTACATGCATTTAGATACAAATAAAACTAAGAATAACCCGACATGATACTGTCATATTTTGAGAGAATGCGGAACTATTTATTAATTTCTATAGTAAAAGTTCTAATATTTGTAGTAAATAAAATAAACTCAATTTAATAATTTTGGCGCTTAGAAATATTTACTGCCAATCCCCTCATTTGTCTCCGGGCGCGTAATACCCTCTGCTATTCTACACTAACGAATTCGAATAACCATCCAAAACAACAGCCGCATCGAAATCACCCTCAACCATTTACACAATTCAAAATGGCTACTATTTAAATGGTCAGAATATAAATACGATTTTGGTCAGAATTTTCATCTCATTTATTAGAATTTATTTGGCATTGGTTAAAATTTTAACTATATTTTGGTCAGAATTTCAATCAAAAAGGTCAGAATAAATATTACATTGTCAAAATTTTAACTGGATTTGTCAGAATTCATATTAAATGGTCACAGTAATATCAATAACCCTAACATATTCTGACCGTTTCGTTATTGAATTCCGACCATTTATTATTTTATTCTGACAATTCATCGTTTTATTCTGACTGTTTTTGATCAAAATCCTGACCAAAACATGATCAAAATTCTGACCATTTAATTTTTTGCCATAAAAAAAACCCCAATTCTCCCATCCCGAAAACGGGCACGGTCGTTTTAGGGTTAGTGACGTGCACCAATCGCGTGTCGCCAGCTCGGCTCGTGTTCGCGGCGAGTTGACGTTGCCTCGGCCGGCACAATTCCGCTGGCACTTCGGCACTCGTCTCCGTCCCCGACCGAGTCGACTCCGCATCCTCGTCCAATGGCCAACTGGAGGTGGTGGAACGCCCTGGTGGCCCTCGTCTGCCTGCTCCCGCACTCGGGCTACGCCCTGCGCGAAGGCGACTGCGAAGTCTGCATCAAAATCATCGAAAAATTCTCGGCCACCCTTCAACCCGATGTCAAAACCGACCCCAAAAAGATCGAAGAAGCTTTCAAGAAGTACTGCAAAGACACCAAGAACAAGGAGAACAGGTTCTGCTATTATTTGGGAGGCTTGGAAGAGTCGGCCACCGGTATTTTGGGGGAGTTGTCCAAACCGTTGAGCTGGTCTATGCCTGCTGATAAAATATGCGAGAAGCTCAAGAAGAAGGATGCTCAGATTTGTGATCTGCGTTACGATAAAGAGATCGATCTTAATTCTGTCGATTTGAAGAAGTTGAAGGTTCGCGATCTTAGAAAGATTTTGAACGATTGGGATGAAACGTGCGACGGTTGTATAGAAAAGACTGATTTCATCAAGCGGATAGAGGAGCTCAAGCCAAAATATATGCAACGCACTGACCTCTAGGAATCTTCAATTCATTAGTTAATTTTATTTAATAGGTATTTAATTAGTTGCTGATTTGTATACTTTTTATGTAACGAAGATGTCTCATTTTTTTGTCTTACTCATTCACTGATTAATGTATCTTTTATTGTTCTTTTTACAGGCCGAAATGTTGCTCAGCGAAACGAGTAAATTAAAAGAAGAAGAAACAAATATGAAAATGGAACTACAACGCTTGGAACTGCAAAATAAAGTATTACTATTAGAAAAAGAAAAATTGGAACTAGAGCAAAGCATCAAAAAGAAAAACCAAGAAATTGCAAAAACAAAAGACTCCGAATAAAATTAAATCCTAAATTTAAGCCTGATTAGTGACGTGTGTTAAAATATAGTTCGAGCTCAATTAATAAAGAAATATATATATATTTTTCTCGACTCGATTACGATATTATAATCAGGGATGTGTGAAACTGTGTCTCATAGATGCAATTCATTATGTGATGTTACAATGACAGCTCGTGATGTTTTTCTTTTTTCTTATATATAAGTTTATTTCGTCAGGGCATTTTTTTTTACGATATAATCAATTGAGAAGGTGAACGTTTGAGTTTTTTACATTTCCACATGCGTTGCAAGTATCGAGGTGCTATTGTGGTACTGAAAATAATTATAAATTAAACTGTTATATGCAAATATTTCAATACTATGCTATAATCATTTTGTATGTAAAAAACTGTTGGTATATTTGATTGCATTTTCCTCATTACTCTAGAAATTTCACTAAATAGCTCAACAATGTATCCTAACTGTAAAATGTAGTGACTGTACTGTTTCTTTCTTATTTCACCTTTTATTAGTATTCAAAGATATTTTTCGAAATTTTTATTAGTTTTCTCTCAATGTGATTATTGTAATACTTTTTATATTAGAAGAAATTGATTTCATTAGAATAAATGTATTTGAATATTAATTGTTAACAACACTTCCAATAATTGTCTATTGTCATAAATTCAACATTTGTATTGGACTTTTATCATAATTATTTATTGAACTTATTTCATTGCATTTATTTTACATTAAATAGATTTAACTCTGTATGATATTTTATTTCATTTTAAACATGTTTATTTTTTTAGATGGTTACTTTATTCTATAATTTATTGAATAATAAATTAATAAAACTTTTCAAATGTGATTTTCACAAAAGCATATGTAAATGTAATCTTATCTTTCAACGCTTTGATACTAACCATAAGTATGTATTTTATATAGTTATCAATTCGATTCATATAATATACATTTCAACAGTAAAATATAAAGGATAAATATTTAGAACCTCTTTATTATACACCCTAGAATTATTTTATAAATCCAACTAGTTTATGACATGAAGATAGAATGCTGACTGAAATGACTAAACAAACCCACCCGTCGCTACAACTGAAGATCACGAATTAAAATTATTCTTGAAATAAATATTAGTCAAAAAAACTTCGAAATATTTTGGATGATTTTTATTGACATAATGGTACAAAATAAATTACAATTCTAAACTAATAAATAGCCATCACACACATTGTTTAGACCTCGCCGGGTCGCGAGTTGACAACCGATGCCGTTTCGTGCCATTGTTGCCTTTTGGATAAAATTGTGCAAACCCCCACTACTTTTCGATTACAGCAATAAAAGCATATACAGACGGACCTCGACTTTTGCACATGATTGGTTCCTGAAAACGTGCGCGAAAGTTAAATGTTCGAAAGTAGAGGGATGTAAAAAAAAAAAAACACCAAAAATCGGTATTTAAAATTTTTTTTTTCAAAAATTACAATAATATAGTATATATTGTGCAATATCACCGAAAAACCTAAAAGAACGTTTTTTTCAAAATGTGCGAAATAGCGAAAGCCGAATGTGCGAAAGTTGAGGTCCGTATGTAAAGCTAAAACATTCTGGAGACATTTCGCAAGGGCACGATTATAAAATATGTTTGCATATATTCAATTTTTGTTTTGTTACATCACGTAATGGCACGGTTATTAAATAATTTTGCATAAATATATTCAATTTTTATTTTATTACGCAATAGTATGGCTATCAATTCACAGCCGATGTTATTAACATCGAACCTATAGAGGAAGTCGGGGTAATGGGGGTCACTTAAGCGAGAATTCAAATGAAAGCTTATTTAAAATTAAATCTTTATTGCAACCGCCTAATAACAAAATATACTTAATCAACTATCAATTGAAATCAGTTTTAAGCATTTTGGC
>JAOXNN020000039.1:220268-254872 GCA_028571205.2 Hydropsyche betteni | reverse complement strand
AATTAATTTTTGACGCTTGAAAAATATGTCAATCGACGTTTGAAATTATGTAAACACCCTCTGCTCTTTATGCGCTCTCGATACAATGAGAGTCGCGAGCGTCATTCTGACAGACAGACACACACACAGATATCCGCTATTATATATAGGGGATGGGTTTTGACGAATAAAATTATTCAGTTCGCATATGTTACAGACAAATTGTATTTACCAGTTAAAATATATTTTATCTAACCCACGTAGTTATTTCATCTTACAGAAAGTAAATATAATTTAACTGGTCGAGATCAGGCAAAGTGTATTATAGCTAGCTAACAATAAGCCACGGTTGCCAATATCACTGGCAAACCGTTTCGAATGACAGTCACACATACATACTTATTTCGGTTTCTGTTATTTCTATCACCCTCCCTTCAAAAATTTAATTATCATAGAGAAAGGGAAAGGTACAGAGATTTCACTTGTCCACTAATATGGACTACTAAACGTCACTTGTCAATTAATATGAGTTCAAAACTAACATTTTTGTGATTAATGTATTGTTGAGATTATTATATTATCAAAATCTTTTCAATAATCCGGTATAGAAGTTCAATATACACATTGTTTAATACAAATATTCATTTACAAAACTCGTCTGTCATGTCACTTTAACTAGCGTGTTCCAGTTAAACTTTTTTTTGTCGAAATACATTTTAACTAGGCAATTTGTATTCAAATAAAAATTATCTAAAACGTCAGTTAAAATATATTTTAAATGATGATACACTTTAGCTGTAACACAATATAAATGGTTATTATTAAATCACTTATGTTATCAAATTGATTTTTTTTAAATACGATTTTATTTTTATTGTACATAAGTTTGACTTTATTTATAATCAATAAATTATTTATTAATATCTATGTATTAAGTGCTTGTTCCGATTTCAGATTATTTTATGTGTAAAATTGCGCAAATATATTATAATATTTTATATTCAACGTCAGAATTTTCAATGTATTTTATGAAAAAAGAAAAAAATTTTGAAAGCCGTCATCACTTCGAAAAATTTAAATTTCAAACCAATCTTGGAAAATTTTGAAATAATCATACCCGGATATTTTCAAATGAAAATGAATAATTAGTAAAACATTTAGTATTTAATTTTTAAAATTTATACCAAATAATTTGATTATGTAAATTCATCATCATATAAATTTATACCGTTCAAGGGTATTTTTTTAATTAAACAACGTCCCGATAACACAATAACTCTCGAAACAATAACGTTCCTGGTGAAAAACCAGACTATGAAACGCATATGACCGTATCGCGCGCTTTTACGACCAAACCGCCATTTTGAACAGCGAAAGTGCGCGAAAGTTTCCACCTACCTTCTACACAGAAGCCTTGAAAATTATTATAAATTAACAATTAAAAATATTATATGTTAATAAATTTCTACGAATCGATTATAAATAACGACCTTGAAACATGCAAACGAGATGCCATAATATTGAGCGGGCTATATATTTAAATTTGTGATTACGTGTACGAATAAAGAATGAACTCATCGCGTATCCCCACTACAAAAGAAGAATAAAAAGGATTCCAAAATTGTAAAAGTGGTCATTTATTTAAAAAATGTTTATTAACTCTTAATGATTCGAATACTTGCGAATATTATATTAATTTGTTAATGTTGAAATTGAATAAGTTGATTTTCTTATCAATGTAGCAATTGTATAAATATGAGATGTTATTATCATTTTGTAATTTTACAAGTTGATATTTATTAATTAAAAATATAGCTTCATTGTAATTTTTTACTTTTTTAGGGTAATGATATTTATTAATCGACATTTTTCATATTGTAATCAAAAATAAAATATTTGTGAAATTTAGGTCATGTAAATACAGCTGAATGTAAATACTGGAAATAAAAACACTTTGTTACTATTATCTATGTATTAAATTGAATACTACATAATTTATGTACTGAATCAGATTGTTTTTTCACAGTTTCGCAATAAATAAAGTAAGTATTTCATTTTGCAATTGATTTTACGACTCGTTGAATGAATTATTTCAAACATACACGTAAATTGCGTGTGCAAGGTGCACCGAAAACATTCGTCAATTAATTTATTACTAAAAATTGATCACTAGAATCTAGTGACCAATGATGACCTAAGGTGACCATTCGTTCTGGTTTTACCAGTATGGTATTGGTTTTTTTTTTAGGATCTCTGTCCTGGTTAATCATGAGACGAAACCAGTATACTTTTTTACACTAAAAACACGTCACACGTTGTTATATTTGTAATTTAAAAATACTTTTTAATTTATTGGTTATTATTTTGTAAACTATAAAACACATTTACTCATTAACATTGTAATCAGTTTATTATTTTCACAAACGATGCATACTCAAAATCTTTTTTTTTTAAGAAAAAAAATTCCCGGTTTTGAATTTAAAATAAGGTAACGACCCTGGTGGCTGACCATTTTACAAAACACCATAAAAGCTAAGGTTTTTAATATCTTTTGGAAAGGGTGCTACGCATAAGATGTAATAAAGAGTTAATCCATCTCATCCTTTTTGAAAGATTCTCATCTTCAAAAACCTTAATTTTTACGTTTTTTTTTCGAGAAGTACTCAATTACTGATACATTACCTTAAATAGACACCTTAGTAATAGTTAAAATGTAGATTAGAATGTAAATAATTTCCTAACTAATCATCGAAAATCGTTAGATGTATAACCATAAAATTTTTGATAGTTACGCAAAACTAATTTGAATCCTGTACGAATATTATTGTTTATCAAATGCGTCTTCGATTTTATTTTACTGGTTCTCAATGTGACAACACATTGAGAACCAGTGGCTTCCCCACGTTGTTCAGTGACGTCACACATCACAGATTTAGTAGTTTAGTTCCGTTGCTTGTGCTGAGGAATATCAGTGTAGCATTGTCTTCCGTGGTTGGAGGTTCGACTTCTGTTTTTTTCGGAGAAATCAGGTTGCGATCTCAATTTTTTGTATTAAAATTTAGTCAAATACCAACAGTAAAGATATATTGTTTTATATGCTTTTAAATATATGAATTAAAATAATATGCAACAGTTGTTTAAAATGTTGCAAACGTTTATCGAGTGTTTATATAAAATTGAACGCTTGTTCTTTTTATGAATAATAAATTTTTTGCATATTGTGCAATTTCGTAACTTTACAATTTTACGCTAAAAAAATGTAATATAATCAATTAAATATAATAAAATCAACTATTATATTTTCGAATGTGATACACTTCATTATTTACGTGTTTCCATTACAGTAGAATCTCGATTGTACGGATTGATACAAAATAATTATGATAATAACTGTCGAAAATAATAGGTTTTACGTTTTATTTATAAAATACGTGTTAAAAACTGTATTCAAAAAACTTGTATTGACTCATGGTATATTCAATTGCAGGAGTGGTCAGACTAAAATCTCAGAAATTTTATTCCTTACAATAAAAAAGTAAATTTTAACGCACGAAGCGCAAAATTTTTCTGCTAATTGATGATTTTATTATTTATTTTGATGTCATCTAAAAGAAAACGTGTTGCGCTATCTTCTAAAGACAATTAGATATTATCAATATCCTGAAAAGAGGTGTATTAGAACGTTTTTTATTTAATGAATATCCTGTTGGTATTTTTTTTCTCATCTCTCTATTATTCGAACCATCTCAATCACAATAAAGTTTAATTATATTTTGATTTTTATTTTTATTTTATACACTTTTCTTTTTAGCATATTCTGCAAAATGGCCCAAAGATCATATATCGTAGATCTTCGATCTGACACTATATCAAAACCGACTGATTCCATGAGAGAAGCAATGGCTAGAGCAGTAGTTGGTGACGATGTCTACGGAGAAGATCCCACAGTTAATGCATTGGAACAAAAAGTTGCCATTCTCTTGGGAAAACAGTCCGCTTTATTTGTGCCATCGGGGACTATGTCAAATTTGATAGCATGTTTGTATAAAAAAATAACTAATATGGTAAAATGAGAGATAAAATTAAAGATAACTTTTTCTAACTGGATAAAATATAAGATTGAATAAATTGTCTAGTGTCATACGATTTTTAAATGTTAAAGGTCAAATGTTTTCATAAGTAACATGTCAGTCAAAATAAATAGCAAAGATAATAGAAGTATAATATCCTTTTGATTTCTAGTAATGGTTCATTGCAATAAACGAGGCAGCGAAGCAATCGTCGGAGACCTTTCACACATTTTCAAATATGAACAAGGTACGTTAATACATTTTAATTTCCAGATCAGGCTATAATGAAATATTTATAAATTCACTAAATATTTTTTCTATCTAGGTGGTGCATCAAGTATTGGAGGTATTTTTGTTACTACAGTGAAAAACAACGATGATGGTACTTTCGATTTACAAGAACTAGAAAAACATATTAGAGGTGAAGACATTCATGAACCGAAGACATCATTGGTGGTAGTTGAGAATACACATAACATGTGTGGAGGAAAGGTAAAAAAATCTTGATTTATCAATGATTTAAATTGAAATATTTTAATGAATTTATTGTTCGAGTGGCGTGATTGAGATAACAGTCTACTATAATATTCCCAATTTGATTTAAGCAGAAATGTTATGATTTTTTTTATCAATAACATAAACAGAAATAATTAGTGATTTTTTAAATACCAATTAAGAAACAATATTTGTTTTTTTTTTACAATAGGTTTTGCCAATGGATTGGCTGGAAAAACTGTACGCTGTCACGAAAAAAAATTCTTTGTTATTGCACATGGATGGTGCACGTCTCTTTAATGCTGCTCAATATTTAGGAGAGGATCCCGCTAATATTGTTAAAAATATGGATTCTGTGTCTATCTGCTTCAGTAAAGGCCTTGGAGCTCCAGTGGGTTCTGCGCTTGCTGGAAGTTTCAGTTTCATAAGACAGTAAGATAAAACGTATAAATTGAAAAGATTTTGTGTACCAAATTTTGGATATTAACTTTAAAATAATTTGTCAGGGCTCGAAGATTGAGAAAAGCTTTGGGAGGTGGAATGCGTCAAGCTGGCGTAATTGCTGCTCCGGCAATTATAGCTTTGGATGAAGTTGTTCCTGCTCTGATAGGAGATCATAGACGGCTCAAATTTATAGCAGAAGGTATATCAGTTATTTAAAAATTTGTAATCTAACATTAGAAATTTTGAATCTCAGTTATTTCATAATTAATTGAAGTATAAAACTATAGATTAGGAAATTATGTTATCAATTTGATTACAGCTATAAATTCACTCAGGAGTTCGACTTTCACCGTTGATCTTAAAAGCTTACAAACTAATATTTTGATGATAGATATAAGCCAAAAATGTAATATAGAAGCTCAACAAGTCATTGAAAGACTTCAGCTTATTACACAATCTGAGATTGATCAAAATATCAAAACACAAGACGGTGAAGGCATAATTGTGAAAGTTATAGCTAAAAATAATAAAACAATAAGAGTTACAACTTATTACGAAATATCTGACATTGATATGAATTATACAATTAAGAAAATGTGTTTTGTTTTCAAAGAAATGGAATGCAATATCACACCACGTGGATTCTTCGGATAAAATGCACACTTGGCTTCTATTTATCGAGGTTATCAGAATTACTTTTAATCTAATTTACAAATTTAATACTAAAAATTAAGAATTTATACATTGTTTGGATTTTTTATGTAAGGTTTTGCTTGTAATTTTGTCAATGTATTGGGTTTTGTTAAATAAATCTAACCAAAAAATACTTAATTTGAATAAACTCAACTTAAGAAATTAATTCCCTTGGATAATAAAACGAAAATGTAATGTATGAAATATTCTATTATCTCCATAATAGTACAAAAACAACAATTGATATTATAAATAATATAAAATTTCAAATGCGAGTCATTATAAATAAAGTATAACAATTGAGAAAAAATATTTAGCTGGCATGGTAATGACAAATTTGTGACTTGATACTTAGACGGAGTTTTCATGTTTTTATGAAGTATAAAAGAAAAATCATTTTATGAACCGTTGTTTTATAATACTTGGAGTTAATTCGACAAATACAAATATAGTTCATAATGAGTTACAATCTTTTCATAGCGTAGCTAGCATTATTTTGATTCAAATTATTGCCGTTGTATGAGGGTCCAAAAGTGTCTGGTCCTTCATCACCACTGTCTTCTGTACCGTCTGATTCAAAGGTATTATCGGGAATGTCATATAAACGAATTATGGGTTTGTTAGGATCTTTCATGATCAAGTATTTTCCTAAAAAACAAAAAAAAAATAGAATCCGCGTCAAAAAAATTTTTGGAAGATAAAATTAAATGAAAATTACCATCTTTTTGCTTCAAGCAAATGTCGACAATACACCGAAGAATTCCCCAAGCATTATCCATAGAGAGATTAATTTGTGCAGCAACTTCGCTAGGTTTATACTGTTGAGTGCCAAGAATTACATGCCTAGAAGAATCTCGAACCATCGCTCGAGATACATAACCGAATTTGATATGGTCCGACCCTGCTAAGAGTGCCTGAAAAAATAAAGCAAATTACATTCAATATTTTTTTCCTAAAAACGGCTATAAACAAATTCAACATTTACATACCTGAACCGTCCATTTAGCTAATTTGCAAGCGTTATTCCTAAGTTCATTAGCTAAAACAGCACCGCGTTGTGTGTCAAGCTTTTGGCGCCACTCAACACCGTTCGAAGCTTTGGAATCCCACTCGTTCAGAGCCTTCACTGTCAAAAACTGAAGTTCACCAGTGGGACCATATACTACGGCATCATGTTCGCAACGAGCTACCAAAACCTATAATGAATTAAAACAAATTAAAAACTTGTTTGCGTATTTAAAATACGATAAATATAATTATAAAACTTACAACGCCATTATTCAAATCCCATTTTCTATAGCGGTAACCCACTGAAGCTACTTCGCCTTCTTCGTCTTCAGATATAAATGGATTGGCTTCTTGAAATTTGAACCGAGGTTCTCCAGGACCACTTCGTAAAACCTGAAAATAATTTGAATTGAAGACAAAAAACGGAAATTATGTAAGATGATATTTGAAGCTTCTTTACTTGTTGACTAAAATTATGATTGATAAAAGTGGCTTCGAGAGCTAAGTTTTGAGGTGCATTCAGCGACGTGCTTTCATCTTGAGGAGGCTCCACAGAAGTTTCGTTAACGGTTAACAGATCAAATTCAGTGCCGTCACGTTTGTCCATAAACACCTTATCACCTAAAAGTGAACGTATATTATTGTCGATCATTTTAATCATTTATTTATGATGCAAAAAGAAACCCACCAATTTTTTCAATCACAATATCCCACGAATAGTTAGATCTCGTGCAACACATGATAGTTGCCAATATAGTATCGGTCGCATACACAGTTCCCACAGTTTTGGATAATTTACGGATAACGGGATCATCAGTAGTGGTGACCTAAAAAAATTTCGAATGCATGATTAAATTAACACAAAATTGATTTGAAAATAAAGACATTGTGTTTTTAATACGTACAGTATGAAAGATTCTGTCGATCATTTGCAAAGGCTTTTCATGTTTCACATTGACACGATCATAAGATTTGTCGTAATACTCAAGAACACCACAACAAACAATGTCTTCGCCTAAATAAAAAAAGCAATTAAAAAAAAAATCATGTAAATTTGTGAAACGGACGAACCAAAAATAATACAAACCATCCTTGACGCCTGGTAAAGACAACTTGGACAATCGCAAGAAGTCCATTTCTTCGATTGTGACCCAATCGGGTTTGACTGTGACCGAGGCGTCCCTGATCTTGTGAGGAGGCCCTCGGGGACCCCAACGTTTGATGCGTTTGGGATCGCGGGGTTTTCCTCTCCCGAGAGGAGGCAGTCCGCGTCCGCGTCCTCGGCCTCGCTGATTGCCGCGGAACCTGCCGCGTTGGTAAGGAGGTCTCGGTTCGCGAGAAGTGTCCACCAGGTGGAAAGTGGACTCGTCTTCCTCGTGGAAGTATGCATACTGGTTTCCCCCACCGAATTGGGATTGGTATTTGTCTAGAATAAAATAATAAAATTATTATTGAAATTTTAATATAAAAAGTTTGGTGATATCTTGCACTTTATGTGCGTAGTTTATTTATTGACAAATTTGCATCGTTACGAATAAAAATATATTATAGGCAGTTAAATTTAATTTCAAGCATAATTTATGCAATGTTGGTCCATAAATTAAGTTTTTTATAGATTTTTGTGTGTTAAAGTGGGCATGTTTATTAGGATTTATAAATCATCCTTTTTTAGATTGTACAAATTTGTACAAGTTAACAGATAGGGCGACATAGGTGCTACTGAACATGTTAACCTGATACACATTAAAATATGGTTAAAAATTGACAAATATAAACTCAAAACTATGCACGAAATTAGTTTGAGAAAAAATTATAATTTGAGCACTTTTGGTTTTTTTTTTGCGTTTAATTTTCGTTTTAACGTATTCATGTTAAAACGCATGAAATTATCAAAAATAACCTTCAAATTACGACCAAAATCCATTAAAAAAACTGAATTTAATAACTATAATGCAGGAAAGCTTAAAAAAATCTCAATTTGAGCACTCGTTATACATTTGCATAACTTTTAAAACGAAAATTGTTAAAAAAATAATTTACGCACCTAAAATGCACTTTAACCGAAAATTTAATATTTATATTATCCTTATATTCGTTTAACGATCGGAATTCGACAGCACACAAAGCTCCGAATTTGTAAACGCACGATCCGAACCGTCCCACTAAAAACGCAAACACTGAGCATATGCGAACACATTTTGGGGTTATGACGAAGAGAAAGCGACTGACTCGCGTAGCGCTTGTCCTGCATGCAGGTCCAGTCGCTGATTTTGCCGAGGCGGTCCCCTTTGCTGAAGGGCTGGTAGGGCATGTCCCTGAAGCGCGCGAGCACCTCGCAGGGCCCCCATCCGGTCGGGTTGTCCTGGATGACGGGCGCCACGAAAGCCATTCCGGCGGCCGGGTCGGCGTCCTCCTGCGCCGAAGCGGGGGCCGGAGGGGCGCTCGGAGGGGCCGGGGGCACGGCGGGGGCCAGGGGCGACGAGGGGGCCACGGGCGGCGGCCCCTCTGCGGGGGCGGAGCCCTCGGCCGCCGAAGGTTCGGACATTTCGATGCGAAACTTCGGGACCACGCGGACAGCGAACACCGGTCCCCACCGGTCTAAACGACTCGTTTGTCGACGTCGATTTTGACGTGGCATGACGCTTATGTTTCATCGTTTTATTTTAATTCAATCATTTTTATTTATTTATTCCAAATTTTTAAATTCAATTATAATAATTAAATTTATATAAATATATATATTTATTTTTATTAATTTTTATATTATACAAATTCATTATTTTTAATTTATTGACATTCACATTTTAAACTGTATGCAGAATATTAAACAATTGAATTATAATAAAAATATTTAAAATTTATTTCACAGCAATGGCGCGAATCGATATTGTTAAAAATGTCAAAACAGCGTTGCTGTCAAAATAGTTTGCGATGGGGAACGAGCAGGAAAAAAAGTTTGTCTTCAAAGACCCCAAATTTGAGCACACTAGGAAAAGTAGTAATAAAAAAAGGGCTTGGAGATCGTTGAAACAAATACTCGCCATGGAAAGAGCATTAGTTTGGCCGGAGGATGCTGTTTTGTGTTAGAAATTTTTTTATAATTTGGTCTGTTTCAAAATGCTTCGCGAAATATTAAATTGTCACTTTTCCGTTGTAGATCATTCGATCAACGCCCCGCCGTCGTTCAAACCCAATAGAAAGTATTCCGATATATCTGGACTCATAGCTCCGTACACTGATCCGTACTCGAAACTTTTGTACGCCAACGTACAAGAGTATGCAACGATACAGAAACTTCCGATGGATATATCTGCAGGTTACCTTCAACTGAGAGGAGCTAGTTCTATCATATAATGTGTCAATTTTAGCCAGTCTTAATGGATTATTATAAACACACCGGAGGTGATGCCTCGTGTACATTATACAAACCGATAATTGTTAATAAATTAACCATCGCCTTGTGAAGAAAAGATCTAAGTTTAGGATGAAAGTATTCAAAATCAAAAGATTTATTAGACGAGGAAAACTTACGTGAAAGAATCTCAATTGACTCTTCGAACATATCTGAATCTTTTATGTTTATACGTCGTATGTATGTGGAAATTAAAAACATTTTAGTTTCCGTTTAAATTATTTATTATTTTAAGAATATAAAAACAATTCTTAACTAAATATGACAAAACCAAGCAATACAATCGATCACACTTTGTTCTCAAACTAT
The DNA here is from genome assembly GCA_028571205.2 of Hydropsyche betteni. Classification (NCBI taxonomy): domain Eukaryota; kingdom Metazoa; phylum Arthropoda; class Insecta; order Trichoptera; family Hydropsychidae; genus Hydropsyche; species Hydropsyche betteni. Next base: position 244,462 of record JAOXNN020000039.1, on the reverse strand, counting down.
TTTACAAATTTACTCGAGAAACAAACTGATATTCAAATATAAAAACGTTTGGTGTTTTGTTAACTTAATGGTCGTACTTTAAATTTGTACAGCATAATATGAAATTTAACAATAAAAACTATTTATAGTTTTGAAAATGAAATAGACCCTCTTCTTACAAACCATATTGTGTAGTATATATTATAAAACTTATGTGACCTTTAAATTTATTTTCCTCCCCAACCCAAGAAACCTTTGACAAATCCAGTGAGTCCAGCTCCTTGTTTTTTCTCTCCAACAATTTTATCGTCCAACGACGGAAACTCGACAAAATTGCACGCAAGATCGAAAAACAGTGGTTTACAAGGGATAGGTTCCATCTCCGGAGGCAATTTGAAAATATTAGGATTTTTAGTTAGAACTTGCTGATCTTCAGTATATTCATTGAGTCGATCGATGAGAGGTTTTTTATGCTTCTGTCGTTTTCCACCTGCAGGTTCATCATCTTCTTCGGCTAAAATCGACTGGGCGTGCGCCGAACATTTAGCGTTAATAATATTTTTCTTCAATGTTTCGAGCTTACTTAACAATTTCTTGTCGTCTAGTTTTTTCGAAGAAACTTCATTAGCATACGAATTTGCTCTGTCGTACAATGCAAACGCTTCAGCCCATCTTCTGAGCATTATTAAAACTTCAGCGATGTAAAAGCATCTAAATGCTTTGTAGGCTTTAGCGACGGTGATGATTTCATTTTGATAAGCCTGGTCTTCTTCGAATCCAGGTAAACTTTGTAGTTCGTTCACGTTCTGAAGAACGATTTCGTACAATCTTGTTAAATCGTGAGGCCGCACTTTCTTGCCTTCCAAAGTGGTTTTACTTTCCCAAGCTTCTTTCGCTTGGTCGATAAGATACTGATTACGTTCTATGGTCCTTGATAGACGTACGTATGTCAAATAAGATAGCAAATTTTGAACTCCGGAAGATGAGCGCAGTTTAGGATCCATTTTGACTTCATCCCTAGTTGCAGATATGGCATCTTTACAATCCATCAATGCGTTTTCAATCAACTCGATTTTCAACAAGTAATTAGAAGCTCTGTCGACGGCTTGATCTAGGTCTTGAAGAGCGAGCAAAAATAATCTAGTTCTTTCAGGCCGAACGGTGATACGTTTACCTCTCCATTCGACTTCTTGTAACGATCCAACACGACTCTCGCTGCAATAAATTTGAAAATAATTAAATCAAATATTGAATAATGTACAATATCGAGTGAAATAAGTAAAAATTACCGTGCTTGTGCCATTAGCGCGTCAAGATTATCGACCATGCCTTGTCCGCGCATTTGTAATAAATCATCAATAGCTGTCTTATCGCCGATGTTATAAGCACAATAACGCAAGCTTGGGGCAAGTTCGTCAATCTATGATAGAAATAGAAATATTATATAAAAAGTTTGATTTTAGAATATTTATTTGGATTTGTTGTAAGAACCTTTTGTTTGTAAACTTGCTGTTCATCTTCAGGCAGTGTGGCTAGCAACTTTTCATAAACTACTTGAGCTTTTTTCAAATTTTCTGCGGCAGGTTTCCACAGTTGTAGTTCGAAATGCAGAGAACCATGTATCCATGCAACATAAGCTTGAGCTTCGAGTTTTGCTCGAGCATCACAATGAGGACTCTAATAAATGCATATAATTATAGTACAAATAGACGAAAATCAAAATTTCATATTGAAATTATACTTTTAGTAATTAGTAATTACATCGCAAAGTTCTTGAAGCTGAAGAGCATAAACGCAAGCTTTTCTAAGTTTGCTAACGAGATGAAAACGTTTTCGAGGTTCAGTGTTGGCTTCTTGTCTCAACTGCATAGCGTGAGCCCAACAACGTTCAGATAAAATTAGCGGAACGCGAAGCAATCTCTCGTCGGCTTTATTCGAACTCAAAAGTGCAATGGTCACATCTTTGCGCTTGTAATGCCTTCGATCTCCCTAAAAATATTGTATATTATCAAACTATACAATTCATTAAACTTGAATAATCGAATAAAGCGTTTTACCTGTTGTAATTTAAGGAATTTGCGCAGACGCTGAACCCTTCGAGAACAATAGCCTCGGTAACGTTGATAATCTCCATGTCTAAGTCCATGTAGTTGTTGGGAATCTCGTATGAGACGGAGAACTGATATTTATTTTAAGGAAAAGTTTACTAAATTTGAATATGATTATTTAAGTCAAAGTCAGAATAATTAACGGTGAAAGTCAAGTTGACTCCATAAGGTTGATTTGAATATTAGTACGTTGACGTCATGTTGACGTTGAATGAAAAGGATACTTTCTAGTGTAAAGTTGTTATTGTTTGAGCGGGGAGGCTCATCTTCGATGGGGGGCGTAGCCTCTGGGGGCGCCGGAGGGGCCGCAACGTTCTCCGGACCGCGCGGCATGTCGCTCCTAGTGACACGCTGACACGTCTGATAATCTAAGCACCTTGGTTATCAACCATTCATTTGATTCAATGGTAAATTATATTAAATACTAATTATTACAAATTTTAACAAATTAAACGATAGAATAATTAAAAATTTATCGTTTTTTTTTAAATGAATACGTATTTTTTAAATTATTTTGTTCATTATATGGTATTGAAGAAATTGATATAATAATAATAATATACTAAGCATGAATATTTTGAATTAAATAAAATAATAGATTTTTGACGAATGTTTATTTAATAATATTGAAATTAAACTTTGTAATTGATCACGTTTTGGCCACAAACGTCAGAAATTCAAAAGTTGCAACTGCACTTCGACCACACATTGATAGCACGTGTTTTTAGTGAAGGGCTTCAATTGGCTATATCCTAAATGGCGTCCACCAGTAGTGATATTACTAAATTAGTCATAAGACTTCACGAAATTAATGCGTTCAAATTCGGAAATTACAAAATGAAAATTGGCGCCAATTCTCCGGTGTACTTCGATTTGAGAGTCATTGTCAGTTTCCCTGATGTAGTGGTAAATTTTCATTCAAAATCAATTTCCTATTAATTAGTGATAATGATAGAACTATACTTTTAAATATTGTATTTTCATTATTATTTTTTCAGGATACTATATGCAGACTCTTGCATGAATCTTCTATGAGCAAAACAAAATGCGATCATGTATGCGGTGTGCCTTACACAGCACTTCCTATTGCCAGTGTAATTTCAGTTAAATATGGAATACCTATGCTTATCAGAAGGAAAGAAACTAAAGATTACGGTACTAAAAAGTTGATCGAAGGTCAATTCAAAAGTGGAGACACATGTGTTATTATCGAGGATGTTATTACGTCTGGTTCGAGCGTGCTGGAAACTTCCAACGATTTAAAACATAGTGGACTGAATGTGACTGACGCTTTTATCATTTTGGATCGACAACAAGGTGGAAAACAGGCTTTGGAAGATCAAAATATTAAAGTCGAATCACTCTTTACTCTGACGCAACTCATTGAAATTTTGGTGGAAGCTGGGAAAATAGACTCAGAAATGAAAAACAAAGTCGAAAACTATTTGAAAAGTTCCCAATTTTATCCAGGTATTTTATTCATATTATAAATACTAGCACATTTGTATAATCGTTTGTCACTTTCATTTTGTTAATTTTTTTCAGTTGTTCCCCGTGTTAATAAAAGGTTATCGCTGAAATTCGAAGAAAGAGTAGAACTGGCTGAAAATACAGTTGCTGAAAAACTTTTTCAAATCATGTCTGCTAAAAAATCAAATTTATGTCTAGCAGCAGATCTAACATCTTGTTCCGCTATTCTGGATCTATTTGTCAATGTGGCTCCATACATATGCATGCTTAAATTACACGTGGACATCATCGAAGACTTCAACATAGAATTCACTTCTAAACTTAAGGATTTGGCAAAGTTACACAATGTAATTTTGATGGAAGACAGAAAATTTGCCGACATCGGCAACACAGTTGTTCAGCAATACGCCAGCAGTGTATATAGAATAAAAGATTGGGCCGATCTTGTGACCGTTCATGCTTTATCTGGTCCTGGGTGTTTGAAAGGTATCAAAAGCGTGATCACTGATGAAGTTAGAGGAGTATTCGTAGTAATAGAAATGAGTTCCGAGGTGGGTTTTTTCTTTTTTTTTAAATTTACAATACTATTTTTCAAAATTATGATTTGAATATTATTTTGTAGGGCAATTTGCTAACATCTTCTTATAGCAGTGCTGCTATGAAAATGGCTCTTGAAGATCCAGCTTTGGTGGCTGGTATAGTTAGTCAAAATAAAGATTTGTTATCGTTGCCTGGATTAATACAACTCACTCCGGGAGTGCAGTTGGTTGCATCAAATGATGCATTGGGACAAAATTACAATTCTCCAGAAGAAGTGGTAATAAATAAAGGAGCTGATATAGCCGTCGTCGGAAGAGGAATTATTAAATCTTCTGATCCCGCTAAAGAAGCACAAATTTACCGTGATAGGCTATGGGATGCGTATTTAAAACGAATAGAAATGAATAATTAACAAGACAAATTTAGATTTGACTTAATCATTAATTATTATATTGAAACAAAAATAAATCCATACATCTATGGACTAAATAACTTTGGTTGTTACATTCCAAATCTTATATTTTAATTTTGATAATTATGTTATGAATAAAAGAAAATGATTTTAAATAATAAGTTATATTTAAGTACAGATCTGAAATTTTTTACATAATCAATGTTAATAAAATATTTTTTGAAAGAGATTATTTTTTGATGTGAATTAGGAATGTTTCTTTATCACAAAAACTGTTAAATCTGCAACTTAATTGTTCATATCTGAAACCAAAGTTGTATTCAATAGATCTTCGCTAACAGTTTGAAAATGTAATGTCTCATCCAAATCGCTTGATAATCTTGCAACAGAATAATCGAGATCTACATCATAAGTTACAGAAACTTCCTTTTGTTGCAATTCATCTAAAAGACTCCATAACACACCCTACAAAATAACAAAATTCTTCATGAAAAATGCTGCAAAAATAACAAGTAACTAAATGAATATTTGAACCATTACCGAAGTCTCTTTAAAAGCGTTTGTTTTGCAATAATTAACGTCTTCGTCTGGAAAATTTGAACAAAGCAGCTTCAATTTTCCTTGACACTTTTTATTCCACATTTCAATCACACCATCATCTTTAAATTCATTTTGATATATCCTACAAATATTTTGAATATTTTAAAAACAAGATTTATGTAACCATTTATATATTGATATTTACCTTTTAATCCTTAATCTAGTAGCTTCATCTCCATGCAGAACTGTAAGAGATGCTATAGTTTCAGTATCACCGATTTTACCACGCGTGAGCGATAATGCCCTTCTCGGTATGGTCACAGCACATCTCACAGATTCGTCTGGTTTTATTAATATTTTAGATGGAGTGACATAAACTTCTTCATCCAAATTACGATACTTCCCTGAAGAAATTTTTTTAACAATTTTTACTATGAATTTCATACGTATTGAATATTTATTGAAAAATCTTACATTTTAAATCGATATTGAGCAGGACAAAACCTAAAGCAGTCCCCTTATTCCATATTGTGAAATAAATTTGTTTAGTGAGTCCCGAATCACTGAGTGAACCTAATGGCAAGCCTTGAGCTCCTGAATGACGAAAGATTCCATCTCTGAATACAAGTTTTGATTGACCTCCAATACCGTGTAATGGTCCCTTAAATTTCAAATCGATATTTTAATATTGTAATGATAAAAGTTCAAATTTTTATTATAATCATAAATACCTTGAACAGTAATCTAGGTTCATTAGTAGCATTTGATTTGGAAGAATGATTAAATCTTCTAGCAATTCTTAACGATCCTACGTGTGCTCCGATTTGAACAGCTTTAAATTCTAGAAGTAAAGAACGACATTCTTGTGGTTGTAGAGTGAACATCAATGAAGAAACAGAATCGTTATCAGATAAAATCTGAAAATAAAATTTCATGAATGTTTTCGAAACTCAATAACACATGCTTTTTTTTATAATTATAAAACCTACCTTAAAACCTTCACCGATAACAGTTGCAATGACTTTTATTTTGTTTGTACTCGATTTGTTTTTGAATGTAATATCTTGAGTTTTACAATCACCTATCTTGAGAGACCCCCAAGATATTTCATTTTTAGTAGATTTTAAAAATGTTTCCTAGACGAAAAGATAATATAAAATTAATAATATTATAACGAAAATAAAATAAATTAAAATGTTAATACTTGTGATTGTGATGATGCACTTTCAACGCTGGAAGCAGACTGTTGAGATTGACAGCGTGAAGAATTTGAAACACCTACGATATCGATCGTTTGAGATGTGTAAAGATTTTGAAAAACAAGAGATCTAAAAGTTAATACATTTTAGAAGAAAATAGATTAAAATGAAATTTCAATTAAAAATGACAAACCGTTTTATATCATGAGGGATTTCACAAACGGGGAATGAAACTCTCACTGTAGTTTTCTCACCGGCATTTAACGGAACAAGTGTTTTACTTAATACAAAAAAGCTTTCCTCGCACGGTTTGATAGTATCTAGGGCTTTATTTGTATCGGCGAAAAATAGTTTGTAGTTCATTGGAGCAGAACCAGCGTTCAGAATTTCAATATCTTCCGTTGAACCTGTAATAGTAAAAAAAGTTAAGTATTCATTTTGAATTCACATACTAAAAATATAACGAAAAACAAAACTACCTTGATTGATGAAAATAACATCTGACTTTTGATTATTTCTAATTAAAAGTGTAGAAGTTCCAACTCTTCCCATTAACGATAATTTCTGAACACTTATTGGCTCCTTATTAGTGTTTTTCGGCACTAATGAAATATCCAGTATTCCATCAATCATACATACTTCATCTAAAAGAAAGAGATATATAAAACTAATTGCAGATAAAAAATGGCATTATTCATTAACATGACAGACCGTTCCCAATTTTTGGAGTTCTGAACAATATCAGAATTATCAATGCGGCTTTTTTGTTATTCAATAGATTATAAACACTTTGTGTTGATCTTTGTTTTATTTGTGATGAAGACTGTACTAGTGAATAAAATGTCAACGATTTTTCCATTTCATTTTCTAGTACTGTTTCAACATTCATTATTTCAAAAGCGTCTGCTACTGAATTTTTAATATCCAATTTTAAAATAATGTCAATATTCGATTTATTCCATACTATTATAGGCATGCACATTTGGCAATCTTTTGGAACAATAGGAAATTCAAGGCAATTTAATTTTTGAAACATCAAAGACTCCATGCAGATTTTGGGAAAACAAGTACGTATTTTAACACAATGATACATATTCGACGTACTCTTTGTGACGATATCTAATAATTTTAATTCAAAGTTTACGTGTATATCTTGGTTAGGAATCCAACATGTGGTTTTAACAATACATTCACTCTTTGTCTTAGCATTCAGCAAGATATTTGGGATTGGTTCTTGTATAGTAATAATGTCGGATGTAGTATGGTTAATAAGTTGGTTATTAATAAAAATTTCTTTAATAGAAATGTTCAATGATATCCATCTAGATCCGAGAGATTCTACTTTCAAATGTAAGTTTTGCAACACACCTATAAATTGAAATTGAATGTTGAAAAAACATATTTTATATTGAATTATATAGGATACTAAATTTATTTTGAAATTTTACCGATTATTACATCGTGTTCAATCGAATCGATTTTAATCCAATCACCTAAAAAAGTTAAAAATTATTATAAAAAATTTACACGAAAATTTTATAACTTAAATACTACCTTCAACAGGAACGTTAATCGAATATTCATTATTTGAAGTATTAACAATTTCAATATTGTCCAAGCTTTTATTGTTCTTGAATGGCGTTATCGATATAATACATTCTTTACCTATAAATTAATAAAATTGATAAAAAGAAAAGGATTCCAATATTGGAAAGAGAATATATAATAACAATTACTAGAATTATTAATTTTTTCTTGGCTGGGAGACATCCATCCGTTTTTATTAATACTTTTTAACGGACGAAAATGATCCACTAATCGTTTAACATATCTACCACTTTCTGGAGTTTTGAGTTCATTGCTATTGGCAGACATTGGAGACATTATTTCCTTTATCTCTCTGCTAACATCAGAGTGTGTAAACGGACTCCGATAACTTTTATCGTTGGAGGAAAATTCTGGACTCGATCTGGCCATTTCTATTCGATTTTTATTTGCTTCATTGAGGGATTTTTTATTGTTGCTTCTATTCAAAATATTAGAATCAGATTTAATTTCTGGACAATCAGGTTGTTTCATAATATGTATTACAGTTGCAGCACTCGAGCTATCTGTGATTTCACTAGTAGCCGTTGTTTTCATTAGACCTTTCAATATGGAATTCTGATTATTGGTTGCTTCTTGTGAATTTGAAAAGTTAGAATTGCCATCATTTGAACTTGAGCAATGTTTTGAGTTTTGTTGACTGCCAAGTGAATAATTAGAACCGTGTTTTGGAAGGTTGTTTGTTATGTGTTTGACTTCTTTCGATACAGGTGTCAATTTGAAAGAATCGTAGTCTTCGGTTTCTTTAGGATCACCCGTTTTACTTAGAAGATCATCTCTTTTGGTACTATGAAATACATTTGTTGGACAACCTAACGCGCTTTTGTTTGAAACATCAACAGAATTGAATTTATCATAAGTTTTATCTAACGGAAGTTTTTCATCGTTAATTTTCAAAGTTTTTTTCGGTTTTTCACGTAGCAAATGATCGATAATCGTGGCCGGGCTTTCGGTGTCCAGTTTATCTATTTGAATTGAACGATTGAAAACGGCATTCATAACATTTAATAAGATGAAAACAGAAAAAAAAACTTACCGACAATATTTTTTATTTGTGTCAAACTTAATACATTGTTTGTTAAAGTATCATCACCACTTAAGGTGTCCGATACAATATTTTTAGGTTTTTGAAATGAAAACATAGGAGTATCGAAATCATCTTTAATATTTTCTGGTACAGCATTAGATGAAACGGGTGTTTCGTTTAACTGATTATTCTCTTTTGTATATGTGGTTTCTGGAATCAAATATCGTTTTCATAAATGAATGTATATGAGATGAAAAAAATAGTAAAAATTTTTACCATATAAAGGAGGGTGAGGATATTTTTTTTGAGGACTTGCAGCTTGCAAAATATGATTGATATCTTCACTACGTTGCTCAAAATAATTTCCAACTGACATTTTACTATCACTAAACGGATTTTTTATTCTAAAAATTACCATTTTCGTTAAAAATGAAATTCCATGTTTAATATACAAGAATAATATAAAATGATTACTTCGAACTATGATCATTGAATGTCATAGAGTTTTCTTCTAAAATTTTACTATTGCTTAAAATTTTATTTGGATCGACTGGTAAATCTGCATGTTCTTTCATCCACGATATCTCTTCTTCCGAGATGTTAATCTAAATTTGAAGAAAGTAAAATTTTCACACATTCCTTTTATAGATTCGATGAATTAAAATTATACCTTTGAAGCGAACATCGAATCTCTTATACTTGAGTTTTTTTCGTTAAAAGAAAAACCCAAATCTTTTGTATAATGATACCATACGGATGTTGAATCTTTTTGAGCACTTTCGGTAGCTAAAATCGTTTTCTTTAGTGATTGTAAAGACATTCTCATATTTTTAATTGTAGGGTCACAAGTAGATAGTAAAATATCATCAAGTTCATCACTTTGCTTATTTGCTTCTTTTATAATAGCATCAATATCGATATTTGAATTTATGAACGTTGGAGTTCTGCTAACATTAGGATTGAAATTTTCTTTATCACGAGCAGGACAAAGTAAATTTGTGGATCTAGCTGCAATTTCTTGAGGATTAAACGATAGCTAAAAGGTATATAAAATGTTACAAAATTGCAAAAAAAAAAATTAAACTTTAGTAAATTTGAAACATACAGATTTACAGTCACCAGAAGTTAAAATATTACATTTAGATTTTCTTAACGAATCTTCTCCTAATCCTGACATAATTCAAAAAAAGAAATAACAATTAAAGTTGATAATATAACAATATCTGAGTACAATAAAAATGGTTTAACATGAAAACGCTCAGCGTAAAAAATCAATTGTTACAAACCTTTATAATCATCGATATTCAATATACCTAGAGAAGAATCATTATTACCATGAACCTTGTTGTCTTGGCTTGGCGGTGAAGTTGTATATGGTGGAAGATACCCGGTCAGACTAAATTTGAAACATGAATGATTAACCACTGTTTATAAGTTTTTTAAACAAAAACTGTTTGGTATTTAAAGGTAGACATTAACCTTTTATATCCTTGTTTTTCTACCGTTGAAGTTGCACAAGGTGATGACAATGGACCGAAGGTTTCATTAAATGCTTTTTTCCTATTTTCACTTGTTATCACTATCGATTTTCTGACAATTGGAACATCTAGATGTTTATTGTTCTTATGCTCCATATTTAACTAAAATTATTAGATTCAATTAACGCAATGTAAGTTATATCATTGTTTATGTTGATAGATATTTCGGAAATCAAGTAACCATATGATAGTGCAAAAATTTGGCTATTTATAATATAAAAGATGAGTAATTTATTGTTACAATTTTTTTATTACGATGGTTCTGATATACTCAAATTAAATATTTTTAAATACTTTAAATTAAAAATCATGTAATTTTAGAGTATGGTATTTTGAGTGACAACTATTCAATACAAAAATAATTTACCTTAAGTTATTCAAACTTGTATATCAAAGTAAAAGGTAATTAAAAGTTCATTAGGGATATTAAGAACATTTAACAACAAATCAAAGAAACAGATATTTAAAAGAAAAGGACGACGCGGCGACAAAACGGCGCCCAACCGACCGATGACGTTTGAACTTCAAATTTTCTAGACATAACACTTGATTTAACGACCAGTTTCAAATTAATATTATTTTGTAAACCGGATTTAAAAATGGCTTTGCGTATTGAAAAAGCAACAATTATAGCATATTTATTATAAAAGATACGTTGAAATGTATCGCAGTGAGTATTAAAATTAAATAATTCAAATATGTATTTCTGAATAAAAAAATATATTTTGACGAAATTTATTGTAAATTTCAGTATGAAATAAATAAAATGATACTAATAATACGTTTTATTATGAACTTTATATTCCATTTTGATGGAAAATATTTTTTTCAAACTTTGTGTTCTCGGTGGATAATTTAGAAAAATTTATATCGAAATAAAACATAAACTGAGATAAGAGTATTTATTTTTTTAATTATTAAGAACATACAGAAATGAAATACTGTGTTTATAACTAAAATTCAGGATGAATACATAATACACAGCGATAGAATGAAACCATACTTATTTTGAGGACCAATAATTATATAAAAATCACAAAACGTTTCTTAAAGTCAACTGCAACGACAAATTGAACCACCAATGAAATTCGACACTGTAAATTCAACTCGAAAGAAGAAAATAAGCCTGAAGGACTATGAGGAATTATCTTTCATCTGCTTCAAGCATAGATAGGCTACACAAAATCGAAGGAAGCACAATATTGGCAAACTGCATATCTAAACATTTCTATATTAAAAACCACATGAAATCATACCTACGCTGTTGCTAATTAAAAGCGATAAATGGATATTAAATACAGTGCTTACAGAATCTCTACCGAATGGTAAACATGACAGGATACCGTTATGTGTTAAATATATTAATAATCATTTATTCAAATATTGTACATTTTTTTGTATACAGACTTATGACTTAAGTGCAATAGCTTCAAACGTTTTGTACTCTATGTCATCAGAATTAATCATTTTTGGAAAATGTTCATATATCAACTTCAATATAAAAATACTAGTTTAATATTTCTTCTTTCTGTATGAATTGGTTCTCATAATAATTTAAGCATAGCAAATAAATAGTGAATTATTGTTTTACATTTCTTCACAAAATTGTGATAAAAATAATGTCTTATGTTAACTACATATATACACTTAGAATTAATTATCTTTGTGTTTATTATTTATATATCACACGAGCATATAAAAAGTTTCCAAAAAATTATTTCTCTGGTATTATGACATTTTATAATTTACTGCTTAATCTTATATAAACAATCATAGATTTTATAGAAAACACTTTCATAAAATCTATTTGTATGAAAATTAAACATTGTTACAGAAAAAAACTTCATTTTCATAGAAAAAAAACCCCTCACCGAAAAATTGGCAGTTTGAATTTCACTTTATTGCTGCGCTAATATTTACGAACGAAATGGGCGTAGTAAATATTTATCTGTGATAATAATAGTCTGTATTGCTACAAAACTAACGAAACACATTTAGTTTTCAATATATCTGATTCGTTTTCATTTTGTAAAGAATATTTTATTATTTAGGATTGTTCGTTATCATATAATTAAACAAAAAAAATTATGAAGTTGGTTGACCAATTTTTAATTTTTTAGCATCAGCTTCGGTTATGTGCATACTGGGAAGTGAAACTTTTTTTTTGCAAATGAAAAAAACAACGGTACATCTTGAGCAAAATTCAATATGGTAAAAAAATATTCATAAAGTAAATTTTCAATATATATGTATTGCATAATATAATATATATAAACGAAATGATGATAAATAATAAGGAATAATGAGAAAAATCAAATTTAATAGGTGCATTTGATTTGAACACAGTTTGACTAGAATCGTTAAGTTGTAAAATTAATATTTGGCTTGTGCATAAAATTCAATTTTGATAAATACTCATTAATGAATACAATAATGCATGTAAGTATAGTCAAAGTATGTTTTAAAGTACGTAATTCCATATAATACATAACCTTAGTCAATAATTATTACTCTTTCATCAATATATATATATATATTCGTTCCAAGTAATATTTTTAAAAAATAGTACACACAACTAAAGTTATTTCATACATTTTAAGACATTATATGGTATATAAAGCGATACTTTTGTGAATACAAATAAATTGAAATTGCCAAATTAGAAACTTTGTAAAATGAAAAATACCTTAGAGGTAATAAATTTATTGCTTTGTAAGCTTAGTGAAAAAATTTAACGAGTGCATGTTCTAAAAATTAAAATAAATATAATTCAAAGTATATATATCCACACTTAAATAATAATTTTAATGAAATAAAATCACAACCACAATATGTATAACAAAAACATTAACAATGAATCATTAAAATGAACTAAAAAAAAATATTGCTGATATCATTAAATGAAAGAATAAGACTAGTTGATAATCACACATATTATCATAGACAAATCAAAACGAATATCACATTTAAAAATGATAATAAGAAATTATACACCAATTTAAGCGATATAATACACAAATATTTTCACTTTTAAAAAACATCCGTAATTTGAAAATTTCATTTTTAAAATAAACAGTTATGAAGTATGAGGTATTGTGATGTTAAGGTTATTTGATATTTGTACTGATGTTATACCTAATTACAAAATTATAATATAATGTCAAATGCATTACATTGCTAAATTTTTGAGATAAGTTCTCTAATTATCATATATTTATACTTTTGCACAATCTCTATTTTTGAAATACATTTATGAGTATCTACACATGCAATTACCTCACTAAAAGGCAAAAACATCATAACTATATGAAAAAGTTTTGAATCACAAATAGGGCAAGTTAAAATATAATACACTCATATACATAACGTATATGAACAGCTAATTATTCACATGTAAATAATAGAAAAGCAAAAATATGCGTTCTCACATTTAAAACTGAGCAAGAACGCACATGTACTGCACGAATATAAGTGACAAGAAATGACCCTGTCAATTCTTCTTACTGTACAAATTTACAATATAGAATTCTAAAATAAAATAAAACTCTAATGCGTTAAACTTTCATTAAACTTTTCTGTAATGTATTGAGTTATTTTAGAAACAATATTATATATTTAATAACCAATTTAAATTTTCTTAAAAATTGTCGGCTACAAAAGCAGTAGATGATAGATTTAATTTATTATAATTTAAGAGCCATATCTGGAAAGTATTCTAATAAAAAACTTGTCGTGATCGTATTCCAAATTAGAATGACTGATGCACTTTCGATACGATTGTCTAACAAATTATTTGTTTGAAATAGTTAATCACAATATGGATAGTTTCAACATCACAAATATTTATAATCAAAAGCTCACTCATAATAACCTACTTTTTATATTCACACATAGTCGTAACAACATGTTTCACACAATTTTAAAAATTGTACCGGACTGCAAACTACTTTATATACGACACCTCTACTTATAGTTTCAAATATTAATGGTTTAAAATGCATCCTTAGCAGCCGACACGAAAGCCAAAAAATCTATCGGTTTTGTGATTGACTGCGCAGGAGATGGGGAGGGTCAAGGGGGCGGAGCCGCGGGAGCCGGCACTGCGAGGGACAACAGCGTGCTTCCGGCACCACTTCCTCCCTGTTGACTCAGTTCTGCTTTAACTCTTCTAGCTATGTGTGATCTTGTGTGCTTCCTTAAATGATCTTTGCGATAAAAACCTATATAAAAAGATTTACGTGATGAATCACACGAAAATGTCATAAAATAAAAATACTTATAATAGTGGAATTTTACCTTTTCCACATTCTTGACATATGTGACGTTTTTCACCTGAATGAATAACAAAATGGAGAGTGAGTTGTTCTTTGCGTTTGAAGGCTTTCAAACATACAGAACATACGTAGGGTCGTTCGGGGTTATGAGACTGTTTATGGCGAGTTAAATGATCTTTTCGTTTTAAGGCTGCGTTACATATATCACATATAAATCTAGAAATAATTAACATGTCGTTTAATAAATAAAAAATTCTTACGGTATGAAAATGGATGTAAAATTTACCTTCTTTCCATTGTATGCCCAACCAAATGCTGTTCTAACATACCCCTTTCTGGATAAGCCATATGGCATTCTGGACAACAATATAAGGTACTTCCGTCGAGTGCGGTCGTTAAACGTATTTCTCCTGGTTTCGGTCTAGGTTTCTTTTCTTTAGGAGGTTTCTTTTTCTTCTTTTTCTTATTAGAGGTCGTACCTGATTGTGTGCCGGTTCCAGTTTGATTCAATAATGTCGATGACTGGACTACTACACCACTAACGTTTGTTGCCATCTACCGAAAGGACAGTTATTATAGAAATTTTATTTACGAAATCGTCACACGTTTGATTAATTCATACCACATTATTCAGCCCGTTCACGTTAGCAGCTGCAGCTAACAAGTTGACACTGTCGTCTTTTTTTATTGTATCAGCTGAGTATTTTAGAAAATGATGAAGCGATAAGGGTAAGGTTGATGCTGGTAAATGTGATAGATAATCTGCCACTGCTGATCCTGGAGCCGCTAACGACTGCCAAGAAGCAGGCATTGCCATACTGCTACTACTACTACCTGTATTTGGCAAATTTTATTTGAATTATTTTTGTTTTCGAAAAAATAATTAGATTAATAAGAACAATCGATTTACCAAGGAAATCCCCGTTTCCATTTGTAGGCGTTCTTTCTCTATGATCAGTCCTAACTTCTTGTTTAATACTTTTTCCAGTTGGCGTATGTTCTTTGGTTTCATGTACAACTACTACTAATTGTTGAGATGATGTCGGTTGTTGTAATTGCTGTAATTGCCCTTGATTTTGAGCAACAGAGTCTGAAATCATATCAAATTTTTTTATATTTAAACTTTCAACATTCATAATAGTAGTAACGAAAACTAACTTTGTTGTTGATGTAAAATTGTAGCATTCATCATATCTTGATCATATGCAGCTTCTCGGTTTGATTTTTCAGACGATCTATCAGTTTTTATTTGTTGTTGTTGCTGTTGCTGTTGTTGCTGTTGTTGTTGCTGTTGCTGCTGCTGCTGTTGTTGCTGCTGTTGCTGTTGTTGCAAACCATCAGCGTTACTGTTTTGTTGAGAATATGGGACGGATATTTGACCAGTATACTGATGCGTCAAATTATTGATGCCAACAGGAGACGATGTAGTGGCTGTAGTTATAGTGTGGTATTTCAAACCACCAGTATTGACTAGATTAGAATAAGGTTCAGAATTGCGAAAAAATATTTGAAAAAATAAAAATTGACTATAAGGATTAGTATCATATGTATCTTCAAACTTAATTCTAAACGGATATACGAAACGTGATAGAAAAATGACTAAATTGACATACCTGTATTCATAATGTTCTGTTGGGTGGGATTTCCTCCTGAATTGGGTACGTTGTTCAAGCTGACGACCACATTTTCAGGTTGCCGAAATTTTCCCACGTTGACGGCCATCCCGAGAGAAGTTGGATGTTGATTGAAATGCGTGACATTATTGGTGTGATATCTGTTCCCTGCGTCCTGAGTTTGTACGAGAGCGTTTGTCGTACCATCGTGAGTAAATTTTGCTGCAAACTGATGAATCGTGGGTATCGTCGCAGGAAAATGTCCAGTGAATGGTGAAAAATTCATTGTTCACAGATATTAATCGCTGGCTAATTGCCCTGGAAAGAAAACAAAACATTATACTATACTTCTGAATGGTTTCATAAAAATAATTTAAGTAGTGAATTAATTTTGAATTTGATAATATATAAGATTTTTTTCAATGTGAGAATTACAAATATGTTTGGAAAATTCAATTTGTGAAACTTGTCTGATCATATTGTTTTCACAAAGCTTTTCAATTTAAAGAAATTTCGCCAAAGAACCCTCAAAGACTGTAGTGGTGTAGTGGGGCAGGAGCACCCAGGAGCGGCGTTCCACCACTTTATTTCGAGATGGAGCGTCGCTCCAGTATAAAAATTTCACATTAAAAAAAAATTTCGGAATTCAGAATTATACCTCAAAGTTTCAAAATCAAATATTTCACATCTGGATGTAATAGGGGAGGTAAAAAAAAAAAAACAAATGCGAATTGACCGAACAGAGAAGAGAGCAGTCAAGTGGGGAACACGTGCCCCTCGTTCATTCGAAATTGGAAACTTATTTTCACAAAAATTGGAGAAAAAAAATAAAAAAATTGTGTATTTAGGAACGATAGCCGAAATTTCGAATTTGAAAATTGTCAACCTCAGTTTCATTAGCTTTCTTGTTGCAGTTTAGTAGAACATATGATTTTTTGCACATTTTTTTTTTATCTTAGAGATATATAGCACTCCAATACTTTTTTTTTAGCACCACACCACTGATTGTTTTCACAAAACTTCTCAATTTAAAGAAACTCCGCCGAAGAATGCTCAAAGAGCCTTCGCGAACGAACATCACAACCCCGACTATTTACAATCGACACGCGCCCGCTCCAGACAAAAGAAACCCCGCCACCCCCGCGCGTCTCCCCCGCGGCGTTTTCCGCGCGGCAAACGTCATCGGGAAAATCGCGCGAAAACTGACAACCGGAAAATCGCGCGAAAAATGACAACCGGAACGCGAGCGCGACCACTTCCGGCCGACGCGGGAGCGCGTGACGCTTTCAGCCTTTCTTTCGTATGTTTTCAGGCTTTTTCGTTGTTTTTCAAGAGACAATGTTGAGAGAGGCGGTTGGAGCGGCGGGGGTTGCGCGGGGGTGGCGGTTCAAGCGGGGCGGGGGGAGACACGTGAAAGGGCGAGGGCGGAGGCCGGGGGGTCGGCCCCCGTCGTCCGTTTGGGGCGTACCATATTCGGCGTTCCTTTGTGTGCTGCGTTGTCGGTGCTCGTTTTCGCTTTGGTTTGGTGTCGCCTTCGTAGACGGGGAGACGGGGAGACGGCGGGGTGCGCGGCGGCGGCCCCGGCCCCAACCCTCCAGCAGAGCGCCCCTTGTGGCGTGTCGCGGAAACGCGGTTGATGTCGTTAGGGGATGAAATGCAACCATTGTTGGTGGCGGATTCTAGTTGGATTCGTGGCGGATTTTATTCGATGGAGTTTGCTGAATGTTTGATGTTTCTCGTCTGAAAAGTTACGATTGTTTTTTAGATCGTTAAAAAATTATGTTCGGTATGAATATTCGTTTTTTTTTTGATGATGCGTCGATTGTGTTAAGTTAAATGTACAGTAGATCCACCTATAACATCAAGGTTCGACGTTATAGGGGGGAATTTACGAAATCAATAAATGAAACATTTTCATTTTTAATTTTTTAGATATTTTTACGAGTTAATTGTTTTTTTTTAAATGCATTTGAATTAAATGACGTTATAGGGGGGACACAGCAGACGTTATAGGGGGGACGCAGCAGACGTTATAGGGGGGGAGGTTATAGAGGGGATTACTGTATTCATCCCCAGATTTCCGCGGTAAATACGTTCCACATAAAAAAGACTATGAACCCGTATGAAAATATGAGACGAGTTCCATAATAAAAACCGCGTAAATAGAGACACACCAAAGGAAATTCATGAAAATCTGAATAAATACAATAAACCGTCCCGTCTATAGCGTCAGTTTTTTCAAATGCATTTAAATTCGTTTCGAATGTATTTGAAACAAGCAATTAACACGTAAAAAAAAGAAAATACTTCATTTATTGATTTTCCTAAATTCCCCCTATAACGTCGAACCTATCTCGACGTTGTAGGGTAGTTTACTGTATATTTAAAAAATAGTATTAGTAAAAGTTTATATGGATTATTACTTCCATCGAAAACGATATTCATTCATCTCCATTTTTGCTTCGGTTTTTTAAATCCGTAAACATCGTTTTTTTTCGCTTGTTTGAAATGACCAGAAATAATAAATTCTTTTACATTTTGAAAAAGTTTTTTGTCAACAAATCCAAAAAATTCCTATTAAAAAAAATCTTGACTACATTTATGTGAAATAGCGAAAATCTTGAAATGGGTTAATTTATTTTTCAACTAAAAAATAATTTGTAATAATGCATCGTTCGTTTTAAGTTAAATATATATATTTTTTATTTTAAAAATATATCGAAACCAGTACTACTGAAAAACCTATCACAGTACGATGTTTCATTGAAACATGAATACTTTAACAAATTAAATGAAAAGACAATTTTGTATAAAAATCTTTATTTCAATACTAAAATAATTTCATTTCAATAAAATTAAGCTATACAGGAATTTTTTCGCAAATGGTAAAAAACAAAATCTTATATAACTGAAGACAATAATCACGATCGAAAAGTCAATTTCAAACTAATATAAATGATTTTGGAAATCCAAAACTAAATTCGTTTAAAACTTGTGACATTTTACGGAATCGATTTCAAGTAAATAATCGAACAATTCAGGAAATATTATTACGTAAACAAAAATTGTATCAGTTAAAAAAAAATGTCAAAGATAACTATTATAAATATTTTTCTTATAAATTTTAAACATAAAAACCTTATTTGCTATATTATGTACAAGTATACAAAACTCACTTTGTTAATTTCAAATCATATTGAATACGATTTGAATAAATCGAAATACAATTGAATACTTTTAGATTACAGAATCGATCTGCAAACTTGTGCAAAAATCAATTTCATATCGATAAAAATCAAAACGATTCAAAAAATTTGTTGTATTAGAGTGAAAAAGCATTTACTATAAGCACATGTAATGTTTCTGCAAAACATTTCGATATATTTTCTGAGTTTTGTTTGCATTTGTGTTTAATAAAAAATCAACAAGAATTCCAATGCCAAAGGTATTTGACAAATATTTGAAAATTTAACTAGTCATAAATGTAATTATTAAATGCCTACAATCAGGAAGATTTCATAAATATAAATATTGAAAACGGTCTTATCCAATATTAATTCAATCTCGGTATTGAAAAACATCACATCTATTTTTTAATCATGTCAAAATATGACCTCTCGTTATTCATTGACATCACTCGCATTTATTGTCATTGATAAATAAAATTTAAAATATGATATCTTTCACCTCTAAGGAACTAAACAATCTTAAATTGTTAAATTAAGGATACATACAAAAATAGTATTTGAGAAAACAAGTTCACTTGGCATTTTTAAATTTAAGCCAAAAGAAAAAGTATATTAGCTATCGCAAACCTGGTGTTATTCAGTTTGTGATACATTTCATTACGTATAATTTTCAACATCTTTTATTGGTCTAATCAAATGAAAAAAATTAAAACCTGGAAGGAAAAATGTTTCTTACATCGTATTTGATTCACTAAATTTAATTATTCAAAAATAAATATGTTTAATAAATAAACACTAAAATAGACTGTCGATATTAACAGTCCGACGGTATTTTGGCATTACGCTCTACACAAAATCATTAGATCTTACATCAAACACTCGAAAAGATTGCATTAAAATTGTGTGATGATTCCATACACAAAAGAACTACAATTAACAGAATAAGTAAAAAATGTGACTAAAAGTAACACTATACACAAAATGCTAACAGATTCGTCTGTGGTCATTGATTTTGGGATACAACTGACAATAAGTATGAAGAGAAAAACCCATTACATATTTTCATTGTTTTTAAACGAAATATATCCTTAAGCATAAGTGAAAAATTCAATGTATGATGGTTCGTCTTATTGTTCGACTGAAATGAAATACGATAAGTGCCAGTTCTAAAATTTAATAATATGATTGGCAGACTAATCCATATATGCCGATTTAATAATTTTTTTTTTAGTATACAATAACATTATTGCTAGTAACAAAAATTTAACCTTTGATTCTAAATGTGCGTATAGAGTATGCAAAATTGTATTTAATTCTAGTCACTCTAAAAGGGTAAATTTTAAATTAGAAAAAAAATATACAATAGAAAACTGTATATAAAAAAATGCTTGAAATATATTACAAAGGGATTCAAACCATATTGAAAGAGCGTAATCACTCAAAAAGAAAATAATATATACAACTGAAAACTCGATGTACTTACAACCATGAAATAAAGTATAGAGAAGGTGGGTAGAATTATGTATATTCAATTAAATAAATAATAGAAAAATTATATTGATAAAAAAATATTAAATAAACGCTAACAAAAGAAAAACTGTATAGAATAATCATTGGTTTCCAACAGTAGCATATCACTATAAGTATTCGATTTATTAAATTAAATTCATCATTTTAAATTTTCCACATTTGGTTAAGCTATTGATTAAGGAATTAATTATGTCAAAAAAAAACTTAGTTAAAAATTACCAATTACTTAAAAACAAATGCAAATCTAAAGCTTCTATAAAACTTGTAAAGAAATACATAAACATATTTCAATTTCACAATAATGCAAAATTTATTAGAAAAGCATTCATGATGACTGTGAAAAAAGAAATATACAGTGCAGAATACATATGAGAACAATAAATAATAAATCTAATATAATAGGCTTTTTAATGTCATTTTATTGGATTATCATTCCTTCAATTTCTTGTTTAACATTTACCGATTCTGCCGTGGACGTGGGTGTGTTAGCCATTGAAACCAAATGATGTGGTAAAGTTATGTGAATGGGAACAGAAACGGTACTTGTTGGAACCTAATAAAAAAAATCATAAACAAAAAAAAATTAACAAAATAAAAGAAAAAATTAATAAATCAAATGAAAATTTCCCTTTTTTACATGAATAGTTATTTCAGGTTGAATATTTGACAGTAATGTGGCAGTCGATGTAGTTTGTTTGTTGGAATCGTTAGTCGATAATGGTCCCGATTGTGGAGAGTTTTGTGGTTGCTGTTGTATTTGTTGTTGCTGCTGTTGTGCTACTAATTCTTCACGCGCTCTTCTAGCAACATGAGAACGGGTGTGCTTACGTAGATGATCTTTCCGATAAAATCCTGCAAAACTCGACATGTAAGTACAATATGAACTGAATCAACTTATACTATTAATCAATCAGTTTTTTTCATTTACCTTTACCACATTCTTGGCAGATTTCAGTCTTTTCTCCAGAATGAATAACAAAATGAAGATTTAAATGTTCTTTTCTTTTAAATCCTTTAAGGCAGACCGAACAAACATATGGTCTATCAGGATTATGACCAAGTTTATGTCTTTCGAGATGTTCTCTTCGTTTCAATCTAATAAAAATAGAAAAATTAACAACAGATCATCATAACACATTAAAAGGATTAAAAATAATACACTTACCCAGCACCACAAATTCCACATATGTATCTTCTTTCTATTTTATGTCCAGCGAGATGTTGTTCGAGGAATTCCTTTTCTGGATATGCCATATGACATTCGGGACAACAATATAAGAGGGTTCCATCGTGAGCTGTCGCTATCACTACTTGTCCAGGTTTTGGCTTCTTAGGTTTTGGAGGTTTTTTCTTGTATTTCTTTTTTTTCTTGGCTTTGACTTGAACTTTAAAATTGAATAATATGCTGATGATTTATGAAAATAATTCATATGAGTTGCATATAAATATAATTTTTACCAGTTTCAGTATCTTCTGACTGAGGGGTTTCTTCTTTTGATTCTTTTTGATTAGAAGTTTGTGTTTCATTGGTAATTTCAGTTTTTGATTCATTGGTAAATCTGAGTGAAGAAAATAATAAAAAAATTAAAATCAACGTTCTAAATAATAATAATAATAATATTTTCAAAAAATCTTACTTCAAATACTGTTGCAACTGAATATTCGGCATTCGACTAATGTATTCAGAAATTTCAGCATTTGAACTAGTTATAGTCCACTGCGGACATTGGTTCACTTGTCCTTCCTAAAATAATAACCACAGCATTAAAATACCCACAAAAATCAATTTGTAGATACTAATGTTTGAGCTTTTTATAATAATACCTCCGAATTTGTTTCGTCGGGACTAACGTTTTCTTGTTTAATTCTAAATGTAGTATTATTATTGTTATTGTTTGAAGATTTTTTGTCATCTGATTGTGCAGTTGGTAAAATTGCATTGATTTGAATAGATTGCTGAGTTGAAGCCTCTGAGTTTTGAGATTTACCACTAGTCAATTGTTCTGCAACCGGTAAATGAGCAGTTAACATCTGTACATCTTGCGGTTGAAGAGCGGCAACCACTTGTAGACCTAAAACATATTAACGTAAAATATTAGGTATTTTTTATGTCAACAATGTAAAATAATACAAAAGTGATTAATTTTACCTTCTGGTAAACTTGTATTCCCTATTATTTGTACACCTTCACCACCATCTTGAGGGTAGGCAACGGTTAAAACGGTGCCTTAAATAAAAGTAAAAAAAAAAAACAACTAATTATAATATTGGAAGTATAACAATTTTAAACATTAATTATAATATATTGGAAATTAAATTTAAATTATAATAAAAATAAATGAAAAATGCATTAAAAAAATTGAAAGAAAAATCTTATGAACATTAAATATAGATTGTGTGATTTATTCATGAAAATAATTCCATTAACCAGCCCAACGTAAGTTCAACAAATAATGATTACCTATTTCACCCTGTGAAAATGTTTGTAAAGGAATGTGAGCCATCTGATATTTGGGTTGATGCATGCTCACTTGGGAAGTTAAAGCTGTAACATTAGGGTTCATGACTTGAATTTGAACCGTTTGCTGAGGGTCACCTATATCGAAGTAATTGAAAAAAAAAAACAAAAGAAAAATTAAGGACAAAATTAAACATATGGGATTTCAAAACTTTTGGAGAAGGCAATTTCCAAAATCAATATAATAAAATAAAATAAAAAATTATTGAAAAATAACTAAAATATAATTAAAAATAAAAACTCGATACCTGGCTTTGCACCGGGCATCGTAATCGGCAATGTGATGACTTGCTGTTGAGAAGCCTGATGTGGGAGGGCTTGAAAACCGGCACTGCCTTCGACGGGGCGAAGGTAATGCACGCCTCCTTCCCCGCTGGATAAAACACCGACGACCTGGAATGAATGTATGAAATGTGAAATTCTGCACTCCTAAATGCCAAATATGAAAAATTAAAAAGTCTTCACCTGTCCAATTTGTGTGCCATTTGCAGTGGCCGCTGTGATGCTTTGAGCGAACTTTGCTGGGTTGAAGTGATGCATGGTTGCAATAGTCGAAGTCTCCACGAATTAAAAATTATTCAAATCTCATTCATAGAACGATTGTCAATATCGTCAATGTATCTGTAAGAATAAAAAAAAGAATTAATTAATGC
>JAOXNN020000039.1:206824-220168 GCA_028571205.2 Hydropsyche betteni | reverse complement strand
ATTCAAATCTCATTCATAGAACGATTGTCAATATCGTCAATGTATCTGTAAGAATAAAAAAAAGAATTAATTAATGCGTTTTTGCAAAGATGTTTATATCTGATTTTCAAATTGTATCGGAATAATATAGACTAATTTGTACAAAAATATACAAATGAGGGATTGTGATCGGGTACAGATTTAGATGGGATACTCTATTTATGAAGCCTTCGAGCCCCCATTTCAGAATTTGAAACATAGAATTCGTTTTATATATTACCCCGCACATCAAATTATATTAGCGACATCTAGACGTGTTTCCCTTCCACTTATATAAAAATTGAACTTAGGGGTAGGTTCCAAAGGCTTTATTTTTCAGTCAATAAAACCAAATGCATTTATTTAATGTTGCATATTTCAATCAGTCAAAATCTGAACGTATTTATTACTGAACGCGTCAATGTGTTAAGCTGAAAGCATCCTTCCAAAACATATCTTATTCAATCAGGTATTCAGATCGAAATTGTTTCAATCTGAATACCTGATTGAAACAATCGATTGATTCGGTTGATCCCCATATTGGCCCCTTTTTATATATTCATTTAGTACGTAACATTATATTAAAGCCTCCAGATCCAAGCTCTCACACAATCGATATACTTTTATTTTAATAATGTTGTATAATCCGGCCTTGATTATGGTATATTTGTTTACCAACGAAGTCATGATAAGTAAAAGTTATGAAATTAATTCGTTAAAATTTATGATTTTTGTATTATTAAGTTAATCTATTCTAGAATAATTGAGATATAATCAAACATAAATTTAGCACAATCAATGAAAGACAACGATCAAATTATTTAAATAAAAATTTTGAAAGTCGAACGAAAAGAATTTGCCGATACAAATTTCATTAGAAATCTAAACACACCGACTCATCGATTTGAAAAGAAATCTGTTGACCCAACAAAAATTTTCCATTCTACACAAACCGACAGAATTGTACAGTTATTTCAATAATAAAAGAAATAAAAACTCCACATAACCAACAACCAAACATCGTTCCCAACACGAAAACCCCTAAAAAAAAAAATTCAAACAATTGGCGCCAAAACACCCACCACCGCCAACCGGAAACGGAGGTACAGCCGCCGCGCCGCTATTGGCCGGGGGGGGGCCCCCGCCGGGGACAGGGGGCGCGCGTAGGGGGGAGGCCCCGCGGGGAGGGAGCTCCCGCGGAGGGTATGGCCGCTCTCGGACACGTCTGTCGGCCTCCGACTGCCGACGCGGCCCGAGGGAGAAAGTGCGCTCGGCCCGCGCGGCGGCTCGCCGTGACGTTCGGCAGCGGTGAAAGTGGATGTGTGTATGGTCGACTTTTGAGCGTGTCTCGGTGGAAAATCGCACGATTTCGAAGTCGTGTCGTTTTTTTTTTTTAGAATTTACAGTAATCCCCCCTATAACGTCGTTTTTTCAAATGCATTTAAATTCAATTTTTTTTCAAATGTATTCGAAAAAAACAATTGACTCGTAAAAATATCCAAAAATATAAGAAAAATGAAAATATTTCATTTGATTTCCTAAATTCCCCCCCCCCCCTATACGGCCAGAAGCTCAAAGCGATTTGTAGTCGCGTATGGAACGCATTGTTTTAGGTTGAAGTGCGCCCATAAACCATATGGGCGCACATTAACCTGAAACAATGCGATCCATTTTCGCGACTAAACGATCGCCGCGACTACAAATCGCAGTGGGCGCCTGGCCTTATAAGGGGGATTACTGTATTTAAATGGTCAGAATTTAAATACGATTTTGGTCAGAATTTTTATCCCATTTATCAGAATTTATTCGATATCGGTCAGAATTTTTATCCCATTTATCAGAATTTATTTGATATCGCTCAGAAGAAATATCCCATTTATCAGAATTTATTTGATATCGGTCAGAAGAAATTCCCATTTATCAGAATTTATTTGATATCGGTCAGAATAAATTCCCATTTATCAGAATTTATTTGATATATCGGTCAGAATAAATATTGAACGGTCAGAGTTTTAACTGAGTTGGTCAGAATTTATTTTAAATGGTCAGAATAATATTAATTAAGAACCCTAACTTAACCTAACATATTCTGACCGTTTCATTATTAAATTCTGATCATTTATTATTTTATTCTGATAATTCATCATTTTATTACGAACGTTTTTTTATTAAAATTCAGACCATTTAATTTTTCGCCATAGAATTTGCTGTATATAGGAAGTCGATGTAGAATTTATGCTAAGTGTTTGTTTTGAATGACGGATTGTTTTCGTTGCGAAATTGAGTTGTTTTTCGTTTGTATTGAGGAATTTAATATTTTGCAGCATTTTGACTTTAATATAATTAGTGTATTTATTTTTTTGTATAAAAAGTAAAAAATTGAAGCAATCCAGAGTATTTTCGAAAGATATCGAAATAATTATCTGTTAAAATTATCAACTCGGATGGCCATGAACGAATTGCTTGTTTTTTTTTTATTGTTGTGAATGTATGTCATAAACAAAGCAAAAGATGTAAAAATAATTATGAAATTGAAGAAAAGGTTTAATCGAAAGAACACGAGAGAATATCTTAAAATTGATGCTAAATAAATTTTAGCGCAGTAACCACGTTAATTAATGTACCTCTCCAAGATAAAATAAAGAAAAAAAGATTAAATATTATATCTTCCGTTGTCATACTGGCAATCTTTTATATCAACAGAACGCATAGCTTGCGACGTTTAAAAAAATAATACTTCAAGTTCTATTTCTACACGAGATGTTTTCATTTTTTTTACGCATCGGTGGCATTTTGAACATTTTTCAAAACGTCGATTCAGACTTTCGTACGAATAAAAATTAAATAAAATACTCCTCGACCGAACGCACAGTCCATAGGTGAAGTAAAGAGAAAGTAAATGTGGGTTATTGTATACGTCGGCTCATTATGTACTGAACCATTTTATGACGGAGCAGGTAAGACTGCTTTCGAAGATCGTCTCGGATTAGAACGTGCACCTTTGTTCCGGTGCAACTTTACTTCACCAAAAGTGAAGCGAACGTATCAAAGAACACAAAACGACCAAACTCTCCATAACTGTAAAAATAGCAGGCATCTACACGGAACATCTTCAATAACCGTTAATTGTAACGGCCGTACTTCAACGCTTGCAATATGTCGAATTTCGCAACGAAGCGAACATACTACTTTCGTGAACAATGAAGCGCTCCCCTCATTTGCAATGGTCGAAGGGGTGAAACAATGGGCGAAGTTTTCTCATCGTGAAGAAATCTGTACGGAGAAAAGAGGTCACGAAATAGCTGCGTGTCATATATCCCCTATATATAATCATGGATTTGTGTGTTCGAATGACGCTCGCGACTATGTTCTTTATGCGTATAACGTTAACGTTTATATTATGATGCTCATTACCCACTATTAGCTTTGCCTATATGTGACAATAACAAATGAACTAATTTGATTTTATTAAATAAAATATTGAATATTCAAATCAGGTACACGTTTCGAGTTCATTCATTGTATAGTTTTCAGTTTCCTAACAAATCCAAAGCCGACGTTATTAACATCGGGTCTATTTACTAGTCTGAAATAAACAAAAACGTTCCGAGTGCAGTCCGGGCATATTGAGGTTAGCGATTGTCGAGGGCGCGTTTCTTTTCGCACACATTGACCTCGTCTCGAATCCGACTTTCACGCGAAATTCGCACGGTTCTCGAATTGCGACGTTTCGTCCGCTCGGCTCGTCCGACGGTCCGAAACGCGTCAAAAACGTCTCAACACCGAAAAAAAGTCTAACGGTTAATTTCACAGTTATTCCCGCGGCGCGTCACCGCGAGGCGCACGTACGCCGATCTCGAAGGTTTCCCGTCGCTGTCAAAACGTAAAAAGAGGGGGCCGCAGGGCGCGAAACTTCATGAATGAATTCAAACCGAGGGGCGTCGATTCCGACACACGCTGTCCGAGTCCCGTCGGGAGAGAGAAAGCGCGTTCGGTAATGGGGTCACGCGGTTTGACAGCGCGAGGGCGGAGGCGCCGTTACGCAAGCGCGGGGACGGGGACGGGGGGCGCGAGAGGGGCGTTTGCGGAGCGCGTCCATCCGGACCCGCGGCGTGTCGCTCACCCTCCGCCAAGTTTCCATCACGACGCACATCCCCACCAAGGAGCGGATCCCCTCCACGATGGCCGGCGGGCGGGGGCGCGGGCTGCTTCGCCGGGAGTCGCGACGGCCGCGTCTCGGCGCGCGTCTCCGCGTCGGTCCACGCTCGGCGATGGGGCGCAGGGTGCGGGGGCGCAGCGCCCGGCGACGGATGCACGGTGGACGGGACGCCGCCCTCGCTTCGGCCGTTCACGAGCGCGATTGCGAACTAACGGTAGCCATGCTGCGAACGGGTGACTTCGCCGGGACGCCGGGCGCGGCGCCACCGGCGCGAAGCTTAGGATTCGAATGTTGCGCGCCTTTCGATGCGGTGTTTTTTTTAGGGACGTTTTTAGGTTTTGACGGTTCGTTTTCGGCGCGGTGGTAACCTTTGTTCTGCGAGTTCGGGGTCGAAGCGTTGTCCGCGTGCTAACGGCGACGCTGTCTTCCAATGTCAGAGTCCGTTTTTTTTATTCACAAACGACGACAATAATATTTTAAAATAATTTTTAAAAAAATTTCCTCCACACTTTATTATGATTTATTATCTTATTCAAATTTATAAATAGGTTTTTGTAATAAATTCTAACTTATGCGATTGTAGTTTTTCGATTTTGCAAAACGAATCTGACGCGACATCTGTTTGGGAATTTCAACAACTAAAATAGTTTAATTTCTTCTTTGTATAGATGTCGCTGTACAAATCGCACAAATTAAAAACTACATAAAACAATTTTATTTCAAACAGAAAAAGTTTCACAAATAAAATCGTTCCCGAGACACCGTATACGAGTTAATTTGTATATAATATAAATATAATAATAATATTTTGGGCTACATCTGTCGGCCGATTTTGATATCCTCGTACATTAAAGCGATTTCTAATTGTCTTTCCAAATTCCACTCGATATGAGTCTTTTCCTCGGGTATTGAGGAAGTTCGCGTATCTGTAACCGATTAAAATCATATAAAAGTGTACTTTCGTTACACGAAAACAATAAAAATTACCAATATTCCGTAGAAGGGTCGAATCGAAGACTTTTTTGATTTGTGGCAATTTAACCCTCAAATCTTTCATTTCATTGTAGTAGTCAAAATTGATCCAGTTCGCTTTATCCCCGTTTTCCAGGAGTCCTTCGGGCTTCTCTGTACAAATTATATTTTCATTGTGTATTTTGAAATATAACTTAGGCTTTGTATTTTTGGTGTTCCTCCTTTTTATATTTTCAACTGGTGGAAATCGCGTTTCTCGGTCCTCCGAGGATACTAGTTTATTCTGGAGCAGTTCGACCCGTACCTTTGAGGTTGATGGTTTTTCTCGAGAATATTGTACTTCTGGATTTTCTTCGATTCGTTTGTTCAAAGTTTCTTTTTCTTTTGGAGACACGGGTAATTTTGGAGTTCCTGTCTTTTCCGTTGTAGAATCCTAAAAAAATGTATAGATTCATGTTAACAAAAGTCAAAGGTTTAAATATTTATTTATAATATTGTATGAACTTTGAGATTTGTGAAAGATGGGTTTTTCTGGCAATCAGCTTCACACGAAAAGACACGAGGATGTTTTTGTCCGAATTCACAGGAAACTTTCAATACACAATTGTGTTCTAAATTTATGTTACCCATCGTGAAAACAATAATCAAATTATCAATTAAGAAACTCGAAAAATCAAAATGGTTCGCATTGTTTGACCTTTTAATGTAAATAAACGTTCCGTTGTTTTTTACCGCATTCAAATTTAAATAAATATTTTATCTTAATTAATTAGCTAGGGTTTGATTACAGTTATGGCTCGAATATCAATACGAAAATTAGTAAAATTTCTGATTTTTTATAGAATATATTTTCGTAGAACGTGAAAGTGTTTCGAATTTGACTGACACAAAAATATCGACTGAAATCTGGCACGCAACTTTTTCAGCTATACGCACAAGCACGTAATATACAATTAAAATGGAAAGGGTTGTATATTGGTTAACACCCCTGGCACGATGACGTATCGAGCCATCGCGTGACTATTTTTCTTACAAAATAGCAAAATTATTCCTTGGTACAGTGTATTTTTGTGCGAAGGTGAATTCCTCCGTTTTGGCTTCAGTGTTCGAATAAGCAATTGTTTTACTGTTGACATTCATATCCTGAAAAAAGTATGGGACTCCTTTCGTTATTTAATAATTTTGTACAAAAATTGGTTTAGTAGACTTCTTCGTATATAATGTTAATTGCAGAAAAATAAGTTTTTTTTGATACATATCAGGTAAAAAAAAAATTTCTTTCAAAGACATTAATATTAAAATAGTTCAAATAATCAACAAATTGATATAGATCTCCGAAACATGATCGGGTCATTTTCCATTTGACTTTAAAACATTGATGTGTTTTTTATTCAAAAATGATCATTTTCAAAGTTTTGAATACAAATAAGATTAATTCGAAAAACAACGACTCGGCATATCGGGCTGTCATCGTTTTTCCGCAATTTATACACCTTTCAAATTAACCATCAGTATATTTGCATCACGGAAAATCGTGGTTGAATTTCCTAGAGCCTTGTCGTTTTCATATTATTAATGCAACGAGCTTTCCCAAAAGCGAAGGTCTTTCGCATATACGATTTATCAATTTTGAATTTCGCCTTCGTCGAATCTCTCGTCTCTGTGTTTAATGTTTCGCCTAATTTTCGCGTTTACATATTCATCGAAGGGCAAGTTCATGTTTATACAATACGACATGAATTTTCACGGTTCATTTGTGGAGCTTCCATTGAAAGCCTAACTGACGAGATGTTCGATTACCATTTCGGGGTAAATATTGCATAATCGCATTCGAAATCTGAATGGTAATTGTCGAAAGTATATGATATATCGATGATTTTTTTTGGTTATTATATATTCTAGGGAAGTGTTTAGAATGGTGCATTTGTGAAGTTAGTGATTCGTATAATGAGCAGCCATTAAAATTTTCTGGATGATATGACACACGTGCGTGTTTTGTCTAATACGAAATAATTACATTTTGTAAGGTTTCGCATTCTATTCTGTCTGAGGACGAGGGTGAATATAATTCAATGTCAAGTTATGCGATGTATTATTATATTTGCAAGAACACGACTCTAACAAGCGAATCGTTTCTACATTAAAATAATCGACTCGATTTAATCAACTCTAAAAAGGCGGTTTCAAGTTTACGTATTATCTGCGAAAAAAACTATTTGCGGAATTTATCGTCGAGTCCTAATTGAAATTTACACGAAAGCACTCCTAGGGGAATTCACCATTATGGAAACTTCAAACGTTCAGATGCCCCTTTTTCCAGCGATAAATTTCAACGGTAGCCTCCTTGTCTTTGAAACGAGGAAGGGAAATTTATGCTTTAATTCGCCCCGTCTTTTTCGGATCCGAAAGCCTACAATGCGTTGCAGATTTCAGCTGAAAGCGTTCGTCCGCAGGTGAGGGAAATCAATCCACTTACGTTTCGTTCATTATTCACGTGGCGGGCCGCGTTCGCGGAGCTGAAAATAATCAAAAAGTATAGCAATACAATATGGTTTTTCAGTATTTTGTGAAAATGTCGGCTGGGCTCCACCCCCTGGCTGATTCTATGATGTATTGTGTTTCGTGTTCGGTGGAGATGTGCGTTTTTTTCGCACGTATAAATTTCTTCGCGTGGGCGGCCGAAGCGGAATATTGAAGTTTGCTGAAATATGATGGATTTAATGCTCGTTAAATTTCGCTAACACGACAGATGTTGTACGAATATCAATTGCGTTATGTATTATATTCCTAAACCCTGAATATTGTATATTTTTTATGTTAGGATCATATTAAAGTTAATGAGAGAATCATAATCGAAATTTGATAAAATAGTCAGTTTTATTATTGTATAATGTTTAAAAATAGGTGAGTTACTTTGTTCAGTATTACAGCTGTATACTTGGGATCATAGTGAGTTTCAATGGTTTCCATTGATTCAATTTTGTTACTAGTATTCACGTGTACACGATGGGAAAACTGCACGTGTCGCGTGCATTTCATTCACTAACCAGTTAAAATTAACTCATTCATTATTGCGACAGATGGGTAAACGAAATCCGGGTTTCCCGTTCGGAAAAAAAATTTTTCGGTACGATTCCGAACGAATAACTATCGATTTCGAGATTATCTTTCGGATTACGGAGCTTTTCGTAAACGAAAAGCCGATTTGTTTAAATTGTTTTCCGATAAGCTTTCGGTCTTGTTTCATACAAAAGCATCGGTGGTATTTCGTTTTGATTCTCTGAAGTCTTTTCACCGGAATTATTTGAATATTCTTACTTTATGTGTTTATTATTAGCTCTCGAAAATAGAAAATTCCACTTTGTGCTGTACAATAAAGCGAATGTACAATTCGTTGAAGTGTTCAATTATAAATATTCGGTTCCGTTGGCTCCGAATTTTTTATTCTTCGACAAAAATAGTGAAAAGATAACTTATGACGTATAATAAATATATACTTTTTTAAATTGCAATTTGAATATTATAAAGTGATGAGATATTAATCTCTTTCTAATTGAATTCGATTCGAATATAAAATACAACTGGAAATATTCAAATCGAATCAACTTGATTCAGTTTGATTTCAGAGTGAGGCATGTCAAAGAAATTAAATAATCAACATACAAATTGATTAAGTATTTTAATGAATTCCAAGTAATCGTAAATTGTAAATTAATTAGTGCGATTGTAAAATCAAAATAGAAATGTAACTCGATATTTACGCGAATTTTACAATGTATGTTTATTTTCGGTCAGAATTCAATTTAGGAAAATTTGTTTGTTTCTTGTTTGATTTTGCTTTGATGTGAGAAAACAAATAATTCGAATTAACGATCAAACGGAATTGTTTTTCGATCGAATCGAGAGATTGTTATCTTTATCCTTGTAAACGACGATGAAAAACTAATTAAACG
The DNA here is from genome assembly GCA_028571205.2 of Hydropsyche betteni. NCBI lineage: Eukaryota > Metazoa > Arthropoda > Insecta > Trichoptera > Hydropsychidae > Hydropsyche > Hydropsyche betteni. The sequence goes on along the minus strand of JAOXNN020000039.1, from coordinate 211,066 downwards.
ATTTTTAAATATGATGAAAATTGAATGTTGGAAAATTATGATTTCTAATGGTATTTTTTTTATAAATGTAATATATTCGACACGGATTGTACCCTATAATTTACACATATAGAAGCGATATAAAAGTAGTGTCAATAACATGTTTGATAAATATGCTTTCAGGAAATTCAGAGATAGTCAAGTACCTAAATGTATTTATAAAATAAATAATTTCTGCTCTTGAATATTTTAAAATTATACTAAATAACGTTTGAAATTATTTCAGAATAATTACACACTAATGAGATAATTTGAAGATATTTTCCAAGAAGCAATAAACATAACTACTTAGCAACATTAAAAAAATTTTTTTTTGAACAATTAACTTATGAAATAAATATAATTATGATTCATCCGATATGAAAAACCCAACGAGAAACCAAAAAAAAATTTCCAATAAAAAATATTATATCGAATGTAACACGACAAAAATTCGACTGCGAAACTTTTCCTCCGCACCGCAACCGCCCCATATAATTTCCAGGGCGTAATGGCAATTATGGAAATTGGGCACCATCCAGACATTCCGAGCCCTTCCCGGAAGGGATGGGGTCTCCTTTTTCGCGAGACTCGGCCAAATTTGACCACCCCTGGCGACCCGGTAGCGGACGCGTTGGTATTGACCGCAGGTATATGGTACATACTGAGTAACGGGCCAGGCGAAATTTTCGCAACTCCTGCACGCGTGTGTGTGTATGTGTTTGCAAAGTGCGCAAACATGATATTGTGCAGAGGTGTTGTTGAATTATCGTCTGGTTCGGTTTTATAAATCTGTTTAGGTTTTGGAGGAAGACGACGGGTGTTTGCCGTATATGGCGCCATCTGTTGAAGTTCGATCGAGTTAAAAATGATATAGTGTTATTTTTGTAGTATACGCATAATGTATATTTTTCATTTTTATAAAAAAAATTCGATATTGAATCCTTATTTATTTATTTTTTATTGAAAAATGTTTTGATGTAGTTTTTAATATATTTATAGGCATCTGAAAGTCAAATATTCTAGATATCCGATTTTTCCGAACCTTGTCGATGTATGACTTTTACCCGTGTAAAGGGACGAACTTTGTTAAATGGAAAAGTTTTCGAATCGAAAGTTTGCCCTCACATGTATGAAAAAATTCCAGCCTTCTGTTTAATTTTACGATTCTAACTAAAGCATAATAAGATACATATCAAAATAGTCAAATGCATATATATAAAATGACTGTTAAGTAACTATAATTAAATTTCAAATTTTAATCAAAATTCAACGATAAATCCCAATATGTGTTATGTTCATATTAAATTTAATATTAATAGTGATATCTAATGTTTTATCAATAAACAAAATTTATATCCTCGAATCCTGAACACAACAAAACTTCAATATCCTTTCATACAATATTCAAACGTGGAACTATAAAGGAATCTACCAAAATAAAACATTTATTCGTACCCTTTTTCGGCATTCACAGACCAGCTACCTCACCAAACAGAATTCAAACTATTCGTAAACATCGATGAAAAATCACGTCAACGAGAAAATTTCCTTTGTTTTCGAATTTACACATAAAATTTTCCCCGTTTTGAGCGCGTGACATGCGTGAAAAGTCATGTCAACGAAACGAGCAAACGAGAGCCTCGTTTCCACGAAAAGTTTTTTCACCGGAAATTCTTCTAAGAAACGTATTGTTTTTGTCATAAAATTGGAGACCTTTAGAAAGATGAAAACAAAGACGAATTGAAGCGATACGAAAATCTGAAACAATTACTGTTTTATAAGAATTTACATACCTATCATATTATATAACAAATAAGAATTATTTTATATATATTTTTCAAATTGTGTACAAAATCAATTTAAAAGTTTTTTTTTTTATAATAATAGGCGTTCCGAAATTTTTGTATTTCAACCCTATTCTTGTAAACATCTAACAACTGTTCACGACAAGTCAACTGAGAAGGAGTGACCTAACTTTTGGCTCAACTTCATTTATACCAACAATATATGCAAACGGACATTTCGAATGTACTACTACATGGGAAAAGCTGCTTTTATCAATAATTTCAACAAATATTAGTGAATTCCCAGGGACTTTAAAAACACGGATCTTCGAAGAGTCACGCGCCATCAAAGGTGTTACGATCTGGACACAACGTGCTCTTCCACATCATATCACGGTTTGGCTTCCTTCTGATTTTAATCTCCTTATGTAAATACAGACTGGCGCCGTCCATGTTCAGATCGATAATTCCAGACGTCCAAATAACACACGAGAAACCGATCTCGAGAATTTCGACTGTCAACTGTAAACGCGGCCAATGCTTTCTAATGTTGTGGAGGTTTGGGTGGTTTCGTTTTTGAGGTCGTGGGGGGTTTTTATTTTTTTCTTTGCTTGGTAAATAGGCTCGATCTAGGTCGTTTCTTGTAAGTGAGCCTCTTTCATGATTTCAGATTGCATGTCATTGATATGTTCGTTAAGATTGGGTGTAGTAAGTCTTTTTATCAAATGTAGGTTTTTGTTACGCGTGTATCTTATTTTGATAAAAAATATGGATGCGCTAATGGAAATTAGGTTTATTTTTATATACGTAAACTAATGGAAAAATATTTTTATTGGTTCATAGAATATTTTTAGAATGGTTGTTTATTTTGATAAACAGGTGAAAACTAGGTTAGTATAATATGTAATATATTATAATACAGCAATGTTGTGATAGATTCGATGAAAAATGTATGCGGCATATTAATGATTCTCAAAATAATATTTGAGACTTTGAAAATTAAATAAAGAGTAATATTTTTTTTTACCAAAAATGTGTTAACAAGGTTATAAAATAATTAATTATTATAAAACTTATTTAATATTCATAACAGTTTATAATTATTATGCGCAATTATAATAAACTCAACCACCTTTTTTATTTCACGATTTCGAGCGTTTTTTTTTAATTACTCACATAAAACACGAAAACATCAGCATATTTTTTTCAGCGCACAACAAATCCGTAACGATTTTTCAGGTATCGCGAGCGAACAATCGCTTCGGTACATTTTCGCGCTATAAACGAGCAACGCGAGCTTTATTCTCGTCCGCTTAGTGACATGTGCGAACTTTGAACTTTCGCTATGACCGAAAGCTGAAAGTTCGCAATTAAAAGAAGCCGGCGAACGAAGGCTTTCGGCGCAAACCCTCGCACGAAACCCTCGCCGTTTCCCCCTGAAGGTAACGCATCTGAAAGGCGTGCGTTGCCTTTTTCAGGTGTGTGTTTTATAATAATGGGGAATATCGATTGTTGCCCCGGGTGAAATGATGTCGGTGTTCGTATCATGGGAGCGTTCGCATCTGTCCCAAATTGCGTTAATTCGGAAAAAGCATCGTGAACAATTTATACGGGGAAAAAAGATTAATAACATTCGGGTCTTTTTTCGCTCGGAACGATCTATCACTTTATGGGTTCGATATTAGTGTTTCGTTTTCGTGTGAGGCAAAAAAGGGTTCGAATACATTTTTTGTGACTTTCAAGAAAGAAGAGCAATATATCTCGAGGAGATGTTTGTGACTGCAAAAGAAACGACTAATTCACGGGAATGTGTCTGTGTTCGTTTTATAAGAGAAACCTTGGAAAGACGCTTCGTTTTTATCACGTTACAATAAAAATAAGTATATTATAGCCGCGGCATTAAGAAAATTATACTTTTTAATGATGTTATTATCGAGCGGCATTAAATTAAATTATATCTCGTCAACCGTCGTACTGAAATGAATAAAAATTTTAAGCGAGTTTCGTCATAATTTATCAAACGCACCCGCACTGTACGTTAACATTAATTTTAACGGACTTGTTAAACTTTTATAGCTATCATTATATTGAAACATAAATGCGCTCACATTCGAATTTTTACGGATATTTTTTCGATTGGAAAAAAGGGATATACCAATAAAACAGAAAGATAACTTGAGCGAAAGAAATTATTCGAATTGGCGCAAATAATGAGCGTTCTTTCGAATGAGCGAAAAATGAGGAAGATTGTTCGGAAAATTATTCCATTCGCTTCGAACAATAATAATATTAATAAGGATTCGATAGGAAAAAGGAATATTCTGGAGATGAAATTTGTCCGTTAACAATTCTGGGTCAATTGTTCGCGCAGTGTTCTTCCGTTTGCAAACCGACGTCGTTTTTCGTCGACACAAGTATTATTCATATTTTATTCACA
>JAOXNN020000039.1:180066-199880 GCA_028571205.2 Hydropsyche betteni | reverse complement strand
CCAAGTAGGTCGCAATGCCACCAGTAGGACAAATGAGTCAAAGACAAGCAGACTGCGCTCTCGCTGACCACTTTGTGGTCGCCATGACCACCAGTTTGGTAGACGAGACGAGACCGTTGGCCCTGCATGGTTCAGACCTCAGTAGAACACATGTCATAGGCCTTTACTATTACCAAAGAGAAGTCTTAAGTATTTAATTTTAAAGAATAAAAAAAAAACGACCCAACCCATCGTTATCTTCAAAGCGTGCACGATATACGCACAGTGCACCACAACAACCGAGTGCATCGCCACGCGGCCCCATCGGGGTGTATGAGGGGGGCGGCCACCCTCGGGGGGCGCAGGCGTCGAGGGGGCGTCCGGGCCCGCGTCACGTGATCCGCGTGCGCCCCTATCGATCCCCGAGCGGGGGCATGCGCGCCGCCATCGACCAGGCTGGGGGGGGCGCAGCACCACACGCTTTGCCACTGCGACCCGCGACGCCAGTGCCGAGCGCGCGCCCCCGGCCGCCATGCGCCCCCAACCCGCGTAGGAGTCGTCGACTAGGGATGAACTAGCCGGTGGCCCCCCCGCGAGATGGGCACCGTCCTGAGCTTCAGCCCCCGCGATCGCCGACCCGGTGGGCCTGCGCCCCCCGACTTCACGCTCAACAACTTCTCGTACGAGCAGCTCAACAATGCCAAGAACAGGGAGAACAAAGGTGTCTGCGCTTCGGCGGGGTCTGCGCCCGCTTTGAGGGCATCGCGCGATAGTTTGTCGCATAACCATTGCGCTTTGACTATCAACAACGACAACGCCAAGATCATATCGGAGAAGAATGCTTTGGAGAAGAATCTGAAGAAGCATTCGTTGTTCATAAATGCGCTGTCTTGGAAGAGGTTCTCGACGACGAACAACAACAAAAAGAAGCTCGATAATAAAAATAAGAATTTAGCCGTGTTCAGACAGCCGCTTTCCGATAATGTGGTCGTGGACAAGAATAAAAATGTCGAGCAGCAGACTGCCCTGCAGCAGGTCAGGGGAGCAGCTCCGGCTACATGCTACTTCCCGACGGCGCAGTTCGACATGGTCCGAGCCATCAACACGAACAACAACTCGAACCACTTGCAGCCTTGTCCAGAGAAGTTGGTCGCCAAGTCGAACCTGCTGGCGCCGGTCGCCGTGGTCCAGGCGTCGGTGCCCCCTCAACCCCTGCCGAGGAAAACTGTTATACAAGCGTCCACTTCGGAACTGTTGAGGTGTTTGGGGCTGTATTTGCACACGAAGTGCTACCGACTGAGAGACTTTCAAGCGGGGGATGCCGTCATGTGGTTGAGGACGGTCGATCGAAGTCTTCTGCTGCAGGGGTGGCAGGTAATTGTTGTTTGTGGTTTGCGTTGTGTTTGGTCTGGATTTTGTTGGTTATGTTGTTGATTTTTATTTTGTTGCGTCATTTTTTTTTATTTGATTCATTTCGTTTGGATTTTGATTTGTTACAGTGTTTTGATTGTCAGTTGCATAAATCATTTTTCATTCAAAAATATAAATCATTTCGCAACGCATATTATCACTATTGCTTTACATTATTAGGTACTGTTTCTTTTTTCAATTTTTTTATTAAGTGATAATTATCACATAATTTTCAAGTAGCATTACTTCGGTAATATCTTTCACTAAACATAATTATTTTAATTTTTCATATTGAGTAGCAATCATTTGTTTGTAATATTGATAAGAATTCATGTAAACATAAGATTTTATATACTAAAGCATTTTCTTTGACAAAAACCACAATTTTCAATCTTTAATATATAGATTGAGAAAAGAAACAAAACGAACGTTCACAAAGGAAAAACATTTACGTACTTGGGAAACGATAATGGATTTTCAGTACACAAAAGATGCGCGTAATAGACTCGAAGATTAACGTTTTAAGAAAAAAATATTTATTCCGCGTCCAAAGCAATACAAATTAAAAATACAATACAAAATCAAACAAAAATTCAATTAAGATAGATGAAAAATAAATATTAATAAATAAAATAAAAAAATAAATAAAGTCGAATCGAATTAAAAACTAGTCATTACCAGCCCAAAAACGAGCCACCGCAGAGCCCTCTTATTACCCATCACAAGATCGTTCTCAGAATAAGTTGGATCCAGAGAACAACAAATAAGTTGAGCCATTGTCTGGATGACTTCACACTCGCAGAGAGCGTCTTCATCTCCAAGGATCCTTAACAGATTATCCCTGGACATGACCACTCCACTCTGCTAGCGATTCAGGGACCTCCAGACCACCCAGACCTCACTCGAACCTCCCGGCAACTCCTCTCTGCGGTGAAACCATCTTTGCAAATCCTGATAAATGTTATTCCAATGTTGGTTGGACCAGCAGTTCAGAGGTAAAGTCCAGGAAACGGACTAAAGACGCTTATGCGCCAGTAGTTAACCAAATAATGGATGTTTCCGAAACTGGAGCAACCTGGTAAACTCTACAACATCCGCCATTACTCTCCTGACACCCGAAGGAGAATTAAATTCTTTCCACTATCAATAAAATTATAATTAGTAAGGAAACCGAATTGTCAAAGAAAGAGGCGTGGCATTTAATTCGAGATTGATCGCGTTGCCGCGCAACAAATGTATGCACTTCTACACATGATATAAATTAAATAAAAATCTTTTATATATTTATAAAATATCATATAACAATATAAATAATAAACCTTTCGATGACCTCTTTAAAATCTATACTTTTCATCATAACAAACGCTCAAACGAATATGAAACTGAACAAAACAATTTCATTTCAAAACGTTACTATAACAAGAGCAGTTTAACCCATCAATTTATTGCCATTTACCCGAAGTATGTAATAGAGTACATGTGACATACATAATGCATGATTCAAGCGCGCTCCGGGGCCCGAAAGCGCGGCAAATATTGATCTTTCGAAATGTGTCTGATATTTCGCCGGGAATAATGATTTATCTCGGGGGAAAAGCGGTCTCGAGAAAATGCGCATTATATTTACTATTATATGCGCGCTGTGATGTAAGCTTTTGGCGTGGGGAGAGACAAAAAACAAAAGCTCGTTACGCTTTATCGGCGACGGGAAAAAAGCTTCGGAAAATATAATGAAATGTAACCAAAATCCGATTTGACGGCGCTCATCTTTCGCGCGGTCGAATCGATAGTTCTTTGTCGGGCGGAGTAATTGAAAAATGTCGTGAATTCGGTTCGGTCGATGTGCTTTTTGAATGAGAGTGTTCATGTGTGGATAATGTGTTTATACTGGAAAGTGGAACACGGTCGGTCTTCGTTTTGAATGATATCGATTTCTATGGGAGTTATAAAATATTATGTGAAATTCTGTAACCTAAACAAATATGATGTTATGTATTCTTTTTCGGGTCGTTTTGTCTATGTGCTTTTTCGATTATTTTTTTTAAGATTTCGGTGATTAATGTTTAATTTATGTGATGATAAGATTTTATTTTGTATTTTTAATTACTTAATTGATGTTCTCTATTTTTTTAATTAAAAATTAAAGCATGCCGTAGGCATATACGTCTCTAATGGATTCATCGATATGGTAGTAATGAAAAATGTAAATGTACATCGTTTCCTCGAACACACGCCTTAATTTCGAACGTATAATATTTTACATGAAATTTTGGTAACGACCAAAAATCTTCAATATTTTTTCACAAAACACAATTAAATTAAACCGTACTGGATAGAAGTAAAAAAATGAAAACCAAATTAATTAAACAAATTAACAATATCCAACAAGACAATTTAAAATTTCCTCCATTATAATTTTAATTTATTCCCCTTATCAAAACGCCGAAATTATATTATAAGACTTGACGGACCCCGATGAATATTTATACGCCACGCCTTATAATAAAACCATCAATCGTCGAGCTCCTTAATCGCACCGTGGCGAGAAAATTGAAACATCCAAACCATTTTTGATAAACAAAAATTTGCACATCCAAGATGAATTTCCTTAGTGAACACATTTTCTTATGCTCGTTCATGCTTACCATGGAGCTTCATCTTTATGGAAAATCCACAAATTCACCGACACGGACCTATCCCAAAGGCGAACCGTCGGCGGGAAAGCCTTCGTCTCGCTCAACACGAGCCTTCTCATTTTGGTCATCGATTTTTTCCACGAAACGGTTTGTTTTCAACGCAAACACGCTGAAAATCGCGCGGTAAACATTTGCGTAAAATGTGGAGGTTTTTGTGTCCTTCAGCGCGCCTGAAACCGTAAAGACGATCGTAAAATCGCCGAACCGATCTCGATTCCGCGAAATAGGCTTTTTCACGCAGGTATTATATATATTATATGAAAGGTATTGATTCGAAGCCCGCAATTTACGCCCATTGAATTCGATTGTATAAATAAAAAAATGGCCATTCATTCGCGTTCGTTTGGTAATTGTGTAATTGATTTGGTCAGAGCGATTGATTGAATAGCGCTGTTTTTAATTGGTGGGTATATATTTCGAAATTCAGTAATGGATATACATATATTTATGTCGAAGCAATTAAATAATATTAGGGTTTTCTGTTTCTATTTCAAGTTAAACATAAAGGAAGAGAAATATGAAGTGTTTCAGATGATGAGGGTTTAGCCGCCATTTTATCACGAAAGATATTCAATTCAGTTGAATTTTCATTTATTTTAATTAAATATAATAAATTTAATTTGAATTATGTAATCAATATGAGGAATTTAGCAATCAGAAAATTCGGCAATGTAAATGAAAAAAATCTATTTTTATTACTGAATTCGTAAATTACGATTGTGCTTAGAAATTCGAACATCAAAATGGAAAATTAAGCAAATTTGGACGGTTTCCACTTTTGTCCTTGCCACCCTTAACGCCTCGTATAATGTTAGGGGTTTGAGAAACTTTCAGGCGTTGACGTCATCGAACTACGCATAATATAAGCGAGTCGTTATGTTCGGAATATTCGGCTATTTTTGTGTCTCTAATCGAATTTATTATCCGATTTTTGCGTGAAATTTAGTACGATTTATTTTTACGAATAGAATCTTTATGGATTACGTATTTCCTCCTTGGAAATGTCTAGTATTCTCATATTTCTAAATCATTTAATTAAGGAATACCACGTTTTTCATTTTCAGTTATTAATATCACCACATATTTCCATGAATTTATAATATGAAAAAAAATGTAGAATATTATTTATCTATGATGCCATAAAAATTTCAAATAGATGTTTAAATATTAATTTCTATATTTATTTTGTTCATAAAAATTAACATTAGAATACATTATTGTAGATGCTTTTATACAAAATATAATATTTACTAGTATGACATCACTGAAATATTATATAATTCAATAATCAATTATAAAATTAAGTTAAAAAAATATTGATTATTTTTTTGTGATTTCAGGATGTTGCCTTCATTAATCCAGCTAATGTCGTATTCGTATACATGCTGGTGAGGGAACTAGTCGACGGTGAAGATATTAGCCGTGAACAAGATCTCCAAGCTGTTGTTCTTACCTGCCTCTATTTGTCCTATTCGTATATGGGTAATGAGATCTCATATCCACTCAAGCCGTTCCTCGTTGAAGATTCAAAAGAGAAGTTTTGGGACCGGTGTTTACTCATTGTCAACCGGCTGTCGTTCAACATGCTTAGGATCAACTCAGAGCCAGGATTCTTCACAGAGATATTCACAGAGTTGAAGGCTTGCGGTGTAGGTAATATGGTGACCAACACTTCGGTACCACAAGTGCAAAATTTGAACAATGTATCGGTCGGTACGTGCAACACAGTCAGCACTGCAGCTTGACGCAAGGAAGTGACCGTTGTTCGACTTTTATTGGCCGATCAGCCGAGTCAAGTTTAGAATTCAATAACTGAACGGCTTTTAATGAAAGGCCATTCATGAGCACTATTCAGGAGTCGAAAAATTGAATGTGTTGACATCGGTGACCGAAAAATATATATAATATACGTAAGGTAGATGAAAAGAACTCAACCAATGTCTGTTAAAAAAATATATACAAAAAAAAAACGCCTATTGATAATCGATGAAAAATTGTAACGAATAGGAAATTATGTGTCCGATATGTGAGTATGTAAGTTGACTTTGTTTGATTCCTGCGTTTCAATAATAACAATAGAATAAAGCCTTGCAATATTCCCCCCAATTCTGATCATCCCAAATTGATATCGATAATATAAATATATTGTTAATTTTCATAGTATATCAGTAAGACAATGTCGAAAACAAGACTTGGAAAATTCATTGTTCAGTACTATAATTAACATTAAATGCCTCAACATTTAAATGAAATAAACTCTCCATATTGATAAAATTTATGATAAATATAATTATTATGATATTACTTACTGATACTTTATTAAATAATATATTGATTATTAAAGAGCAATCATAAATTTTGAACCCATGATTACACAAGTGGTGGGTTTTGATACAATACTATATAGTATCTCACTATGAATTACTACACTTTATAAAAAAATGTGATAAATAATTTCACTTAAAAATATTTTTGGGAAATGGGTGTATACATTTTCTTCCGCTGTAATGCTATTGGTTTTATTTTGGTTTTCTTGTGTAATTTTTATGGGTTCTTCTTTTATGTCAACATTGTCAATTTACATTTTTGCAAATGATATATTGTATTAAAATATCGAGTAATTTACATGCCTATAAATTTTTTATGATATTATTCATACAAACAATCATAGCATTAAAATTTATAATTATAATTATTTAAAAGAGTAAACGCAATCGAATTTTTATTTGAATAGTATAATTTACTACTTTTTCCTTGTTAACGCTACAATTCTATAAAGCAAAACCTAAAAAATTTCATACTGATTTTCTTTTCCTTTGTAAATTTTTTGCATTCTGCAAATTAGTGTTGAAAATTAATTTTGGCAAAATAAAATAGATTGGAATATTATATTTATTATATTATATATTAAAAACAAAATTTAAAACTATCTCAAAATTTATGCATAAAATACATTTTGTAAATTTTTACTGATATTTTGCATTTTTTCAAAAGACACTATTACTTTTCTATTTTGTATTTTATTATGCAATTTAAAATTAAAAAAAAAAATCTATCGACTGGAATAATTTAGCTTAACAAATGTGAAAACACATTGAGAAATAGTCTGAATACAAAGAGTCATCTTAATTTAAGACAGTATATGTATTATTATTATAATAACGGAGCTCAATGAAATTCTTAAAACGAGTTCGATTCATGCCAAACTTTCATTATTCCCTTATCAAGAAATGATTTATTTGTTTTGCACTGTTTATTTTTAATAATATAAACAATTACCGGTTTAAAGTATAAGTAAAGGAAGTAATCAAATATTATATTTTCATTTATACTTAATACTTTGGAGAATTTATATATTTGTTGAAGCAATTCGAAAATGTATTTTGATCGAGCTATACTCACATGCATTGTTAAATTAGGAGTGCATTTAACATTCAATGTGCCATAATTTATTTTTTAATCCATTCATATTTCATTATTTAATTGTTATGATATAATACAAGGAACATCTTGGTAGTAAAATTAAAAAAATATTCTTGTCGAATTAAGATTAAATCAACATTTATTCAAATTTTCAATGATTATTTCATTAATCACACACAAAACATCTTCATAAGTCAATGTACTAATTTTCAATGTGCTAATATTAAATATAACATATGCTTTGTTATTTAAAACATCGAAGCAAGGTTTACTGAAATTTGGGAACACTAATATAAGTGGGGTAATGTTGATGGCATAAAATGGTTTGATTTATTCATGTTCTTATATTTGTCGTACAGTTTTCAAAAACATTGATTAGAGTCACTTATATATATTATTGAACTGATTAATCTTTCATTTATATATTTTTTTGTGTTTTATGTATTGAAAATGATTTTTCGTTAATTTATGTTAATGTTTGTTATTTAATTGTAATCAATGTATAATTTTCTTAAAATCAAATTGTGTAATAATTGATGTGTCCTACTAAAATTGATTGAAATGTTTTTTGATGATGTACTGGGAATGTTGAGTTGTATAAATTTATTGTTTTTATAGGAAAATCTCATAAAAGTTTGATAGAAGTTTGTTTTGTTATATAATTTTTTTGAAATTAAATAATCAACATCTTTGGAGCTATTATGAGTTAATCAGAACTTTTTTTAATTGTAAATAGTAAATCAGTAAAGCTAAAATGAATCAAATTGGTGAAAATAACAATTTGTGTGTGTAATAATTGTCGTAGTTGATTTATATTTAATCGCAGTATATATTCATATTTCAATAGTATTGACTTTCTAACAAATATAGCCATAAATTTCAAAATTACAACGCTGATTAGAACAAATTGAAATTTTCTACTTGGTAATAAAAAAACATTTTTGGAAAACTGTTGACATTTTTTGTTTTTTACAATTGGTAGATAAATATTAATGTATTTAAAATATTAGATTGTTGAATTGTATTTTAACTTAAAATTTTCTGAAACACATTTTATTTTGGAAATACATAATTACTACATTCACTTTATATGTTGCAATAGATTCAAATAAAAGCAGCCTTTTATTATGAGTATTGTTTGTGGCTTTTGATAAATTTTGAATTATTTTTTTCACAATCTACAATCTAATCCATATTTAACTCAAAGCGCAATAAACTTTTTAAATTCCGAAATTTTGATAGTGTCTCAGTTTTATACTAGATATATACAACTTTGATAGTTAATGATATTTTCAATCATCTGTACAATATACAACTTTATTATTGGAATAGTCATAGGAGTAGACTGGACAGCAAAGCATTATTAAGGACATATGTAATTAAATGTAAATTATGTTTATTAAATGTATGTATAATATAAATTATTAACTCTATATGCCAGGGAGGTGCAATATTGAAAGCATGAATATAGTGCAATTTTAACATTCCTCATTTTTTAGTTTAGTAATGTATTTCTTTAAGTTGGAAGTGTGGTTAAAATTTTAAAGATTTGACGATAACTTTTGTTATTTTATCTTTGAACTTAAGATTTTTCTTTTCAGTGTAAATTTGATTAACATATTGATTTGTGTAAACGGTATTGTATAAATCATGAATATGATATACATATATCATATGAATATACGGTAATTTTTTCAAATGAATCAGTTTTTAATAAATAAATAGTGCTTGGTAATCCATTTTAATATCTAATGTTAAAAAATGCCAAATGTTCAAGATTATTTAATATTAATTTGGTGATTTTATTGTGATATTTTTCAATTTAATCTTTTATTTGTTTAAAGACTTTAGTTATGTTGTTTTCAATTACTTGTACCTTAGTGGAATATAATATAATCAGGGTAGTGTTATGAACATTTTCTCTGATGAAGCTCAGTCCATTTAGTGATCAATGCATTAAGTAATTTATAAACAGTGTCTTTGCAATTATACTGTTGTTTAATATTAAATATAATGTAAATACCGAGTCCGAATGATTAAAATAAATCAAATTTCTTAATCAACTTTCTCATTTCTTTTTCATTTATTATTTAAAAAATCAATATGAATATTAATGTTGTATTAAAAGGTAAGATATGAAAATATGGGAAGCCACTTTAACACTATAAACATTTGTGTTTTAAACAAATTAACTTTTAAGATTACCTTTACCTTTCTTATGAGAATCTGTCAAATTTTAAATGGAACTTTTTTATTTTATTTTTTCATGTTTAAAATTTCCATTTTTTTAATATTGTTTTATTTTACCATTTTCACAATCTGGTTAACTTATATACGAAAATAATTTTTCTCAATTAAATAAAATTGAAAATAAAAAGTTTTGGGTATGGACAAAATATTAGATATTGAGTGCAACAATACCGATACTGTCAGTCGATGGCGCCAAATTACGCGAGGTCAGTCGGCCGGTGATCTCGTTGGGTGTTTGTTGCGAGGCAACAAAATTGTTTATTTACAATGGACGATTATCCTGACCCTGATGAAGAGTTTGAGCTGATGTACGGAGATGATTTACAAGTATTGAGAGAACAAGAACGTAAGTACCTATTATTTGTTATATAGAGGTTTCTAAAATAACCAAAAAATCTGATGGTACTCACTCAGCAAGATTTTGATTTGAGTTTTCGCTTTTTCGAAAAAACCATACTATATACAACAATACTGATTTTTGAGAATTACGCTTATAATGCATCTTCATCTTTTCCGTCTATTAAGAAAAGGTATCCAAAGAAAAGGAATGTGTACACTTTGTAAACATACAATTTCTTGAAATTTTTTCAACTAATTATACGTATTCAACCAATTATTAGTCTCAAATAATACGGAAAGTCATTATAAAAGCTTTGATATAATTTCAATGACTTTTGAAAAAATTTAACAAAAGTTTCTTTAATTATTGTTGTGAAAGAATCCATTTCCCTCTTTTGATACATTAGTAAGATTCATTTAACACGATTTTTGTTTGTACGACAATCCAGTTGAACTTACCTACGTACCTACCTTTTTTTTCTACCTACCGTGTTAAAAAAGTAATATCCGTATTAGTATAAATATTACTTCAAAACCATAAATTTTGCTTATTTTTTCATATTATAATTCTTATTTCAGTTGAAAATTTTAAATCAAATAATGTTAATTCTAAAAATATTGCAAGACGGTCATTAGATTTCTCCAGTCCAAATATTCGCAAAGTGTTCAATGAAAATTCTGTTCAAAAAAGTCAGGTTTCTAATGTTCAAGAAACTGATAATATCACAACTGAGGAAAATCCTTTAAATATTAGCGGGGTGGAAGATATTCCTTTATCACAGCCAAATTCACAGAAGAGAAATATAAATGAATTATTTGGCGATATTGATGATATAGATTTTGATGAATATGAATTAAGTAAAGCTAAAAAAAGTAAAATAGAAACCGAAAAAGATAATAATTTACTATTAATTGAAAGAATTTTACATGAACGACAAAGAAGAACAGAATATAATAATCCCGCGTGTTTGAGTAATAGAGATTATTCATCGACAAGTAATTGTTCGAGTTTTGAAAAGTTGTCTTACTCAGAACCAAAGTAAGTAAATACATTTAAAAGTAAACGTTATTCGATATAAAATATACAGGTAAATTTATTGTTTCAAATGATAAAAAAGTTGTACCAACATGATTTGAATATATTTTGTGTTAACTTGTAACATTAATCACAAGATAAAAAAAATTATTTCTTTTAATCGATGCTAAACGTTTAAATAAATACCTGTATATCTTTATATGCGTTCAATATATTAAATTTGCAGTTTCTTTATTGATGAAATTTTTTATTCACAACTTAGATGGCCGTCTATTACAATTAAGAACAATGATGGGAAAAAAATTTATGTTAGATGTCACAATGAAGAATTCATGGAGAAAGAAATTGACGAAATTACAAAATCTCATGATGATTTTAAGAGTTTACTGGGTGCTGCGTTTAAAGAAACGTGGAAAGAAGCAGAAACAATTGTAAATATTCTTAAATATTATTGTTCATTGTTTATTTGGTCTTATTAAACTAAAAATAAGAAGTGTTATTCGATCCATTTTTATTTCAAAGTATTTATCTTGATTTAGTTGGAAAAAAAATTGCTAAATGAAAATAATTCTGAAGATTGTTATGTTATGGATGTTGATGTTCAATCAAATAATGAAGACGGTTATTTATGGGTAGAAAGATACAAGCCTATGCGATATCTTGAACTTCTTTCTGATGAATCCACAAATAGAACACTTTTGCAATGGTTAAAAATGTGGGACAAGGTAATTTTTTTCTTTTTAATATCCCAAATTAGTTCAATGAATTTTACATCAAAAAATGTAATTTTAGGTGGTTTTCAACAAAGAAATCAAAATCAAAAAACCTGACGTTAGCAGTAAATTCAACAAGCGTTCAGGAAAATTTGAATTTGGATTCAAAAAGAAAAGTTTTATGAAAAATAACCAAGAAGAATTATTTACAGAACTCGATGAACAAAACATACCAAAATTAAAAGTAGCTTTATTATGTGGACCTCCAGGATGTGGCAAAACAACTTTGGCTCACATGATTGCAAAACATGCCGGTAAAAATAATAATCACTGATTTATAAACAATACTATTAATTTAATAGTGCTAATTAAAATGATGATATTGCAGGATATAATATTGTAGAAATTAATGCATCTGATGATCGAAGTATTGATGGATTTAAATTGGCTTTGGAAAACGCTACTCAAATGAAATCTGTACTTGATCAACAACATAGACCAAATTGTTTAATATTAGGTAAAGATTAATTTTTTTTCTTTCAATTCTAATTATCTACTTGAAAATTAAGATTGATATTATTTTAGACGAAATTGACGGAGCACCTCTACCTACAATTGAGTATTTGATCAAATTTATATCTGGAACTTCTGTAACAAAGACAAAAAAAACAACCAAAACTAATCCTCATGTTTTGAAAAGACCTGTTATTTGTATTTGTAACGATGTGTACACACCCTCACTGAGGCCATTGAGGTACTTGTTTATTCTTCCAATATCATATATTACAATTTATTTTATTTAAATTATTGATACCCAATATTAAAAATTCACATTTTAGGCAAGTTGCGTTTGTTGTTCATTTTCCTCCAACGGAAATATCTCGCTTAACTCAGAGGTTATCTGAAGTTGCATTGCTTGAAGGATTGAAAGTGGATTCGTCTGTCTTTTCGTTACTGGGAGAAAAAACTAAAAATGATATAAGATCGTGTTTAGGCATACTTAATTTTTCGAAATCGAAAAATAAGCAGGTGTGTAAATTTCTATCTAAATTTAATTGTTTTTACTCAATTTTTAATTATTTGAAATGTAGTTAAAATTAACAGATATCAAAAATATGAACATTGGAGAAAAAGATATGACTAAAGGTTTATTTGAAGTTTGGCAAGAAATATTTCAAATTCAGTTACCCAAACATCAAAGAATGGAAGAATTACAGAATATTTCAACAGATGGAGATATAAAATCTAATGCGAATTTACCGAAAGTTGATCTTAATTTTGAAAATACGAACTCATTTAAAGGCAGAAGTAAAAAAATTATATCTACCGTGAGTTCTGCGGGTGATTATGAAAGGTTTTTAATTGATTTATTTTGCTATTTAATTTGATACATGATATAATATACATTAAATGAAATCACAATTTATTTCCATAAACTTACAAATTGTTTTCTTTTTTATCACTAGATTGATGCAAGGAGTTTATGAAAATTTTCTTCTAATGAAAAAACGCGATTCTATGATGTTGGGAATTAACAAAGCTTATGAATGGTTCATAATGAATGATATGATTAATAATCACATCAACCAAAC
This sequence comes from Hydropsyche betteni, assembly GCA_028571205.2. Taxonomy (NCBI): domain Eukaryota; kingdom Metazoa; phylum Arthropoda; class Insecta; order Trichoptera; family Hydropsychidae; genus Hydropsyche; species Hydropsyche betteni. Next base: position 186,442 of record JAOXNN020000039.1, on the reverse strand, counting down.
CCAGAACTACACTATGATGGCTTATTTACCATACAGTTTTGTTTTCTGGCATTTCCAATTTGCTAATTTAAATTGGCCCAAAATTAAATTCCCCAGTCAAGGATACGAGGTGTGTATTTCTTATACTTTGGTTTTCTGCTTGCATTTTTCCTTTGTAATTCATATTCATTTATATATATATTTTAGATGTTTCAAAGAAAAAATCAATTACTTGGCATCACATCTGGAGTGGAAAAAGGAATATGTTCGCAGGCAAAGCCGTTTGTCTCCAAATCTGTTCTTGTTTTAGATATACTACCAATTCTACCCCATATAATTTGTCCCATGCTTAGACCAGTAAATGTTCAGGTAATTTTTATAACATTAAAATTTTTTTATGCTAATTTTATATTCTCTTGCATAGTAGTTATATCATTTGATTGTAGCTCTATTCAGAAAAAGAAAAACATGAACTGAATACAGTAGTCGGAGTGATGTTAGATTACGGTTTGCAATATGTCCAAGAAAGATCTCAAGATGGTACATATAATTATGTATTGGATCCTGATATATACAAAATTGGAGTATTTAGTATGTTGATGAATTTTATATCATTAGTATGTGTCAATAATTCAAAATAAATTTATTTGAAATATCATTTTAGATGAAAAAGCGTCTCAAATAAGAAACCTGTCTTATGCCACCAAGCAACTTGTTTCCAGAGAAGTTGATTTAGAAAAAATTAAAAGAACTGAATTAAAAGCAGGAGCTTTAAACGAGAAGAAACCATTACCCAAAAAGACAGTTCCAGATAAAGTTCCTGAAAAAAATGTTGTACCCAATCATCTACGAAAATTGCAGCCGAAAATAGTGAAAACTTCGTCGACAGTGAGTGTTTTAAGTTTTTTTCACTTTATTTTGTTGATTTATACTGAGATTGTTAAAAAATCTATATACAATTCCTATTTCGAAATTAGGTCTCTGAATCGTAATAATCTGTTGATTGCAGTGATTTTTTTTCCCTACTTTAAACCCCAATTCAAAGACTTTGTGTGTTTTGTAGCTTTTCTTTCTAAAGGCAAATTTGCACCTCATCTTCCATACATACATTTTGTAAAAGGTGTAATTACACACGCTGCCATGTCACAGGGGCATTCAGTCTTTCTTTAGAGACCTTCACATTTTTCTGGTCGTTTCACTGTAATATATTCCATCAGTGAGAAAAAGCCTTTTAGTCATTGGTTATGTTACACTTCACCCCATTCCTGTAATGAGAACTTTTTAGGGGTTGTTCAACAGTATTTTTCTAGTTATATACATATATTTTTTTAATGAAGGTGCGTATTTGAACTTTGTCGTCTTAATTTCAAGAGATTCTTGAAGTTTTTCCAATTATATCAAGATGAACATTAGATTTAGATTTTATTTATTTTTTTAGTTTGGAAATTTAATTTTTTTATCATTTGACTTGATTTATAATTACTTTTTAACATATTATTAAAAGTATAATTTTAAATATTTTGTTCAAGTTGATGCTATTGAACAACCCCTTTTCAAAGCTCGCTCGAACAAATGCAGTCTATTAATTTTTTGCTTAATATTGAACGCGGTCTAGCAAACATTTTCTTTTTGATGAGCCTCCTTTCTTCATTTCACAGTTTAAACATAAGGACCAATCTTTGAAATTTAAACTTTTTTACCCCCTTTTTATCACATGGCTTTGATGAAACCTCACCGTCACATCTTACACTCCGAAGGATTCGTTTCACATTTTCGTTATTTCAAAAATGATCTGTTGTACATTAACGTATCATTTCATCAATCTTAAATTCTTCTATTATATTTTATATATTCAGTATGATAATTTCTTTGAATGAAAAAGCATTTTTTTATTATTTTTCCACCGTGCATAAATATAGCGCGGTATGTATAAGACTAATCTATTTTTCATCCTATCGCATTTGTTCTATATCTTTTTTGGGTGCGACGATTAATCATGGCTTTCATGGTAATGATTTACGGACCAAATAAATTTGGTTACTCCCCCTTACTTGCGTATTCATAAGTTTGGGGATGTTAAACACCCACTTCGGTGAGTGTGTATGGCGAGTTTTGCGAAGATTTCGTACTAACCACTTTATATAATTTATATGCAATATACGGATAGAGTTAATGGTTTTGCTTAGTACGTTGAAACAATTTTTTTTTTGAGTTCTATCTTTGCGAAAATATATCGTGACAAACGTGATCCAGTCGATTTATACTGTTGGTTTTTACATTGAATCATTTTTGTAATGAATGTTTGGTATATAACTTTTTTATTAATGTTTAAAATTAAAATACGTGTTTTATAAATAAACTAGCGGTAGTCCCCGGCGTTGCTCAGATTCCCGATTCCCGTTGTGAACACGCGTTCTGTACACACCGGTGTACCGATGCATTAAAATTGTTGCATTGTTGTTAAATTAATTAATTAAATTATTTTTTATTTAAAAAATACATTGAAAACAAAATGCCTCTGATTGTATGCAATCTTCGCAATACGACTGTCGAGCGGATTGCGGAGTGTACTGTAATTTTACATTTTTCGTAATTTTTTTAGCTTTTCTTTAGGAATTTCCATATTATTTTTCTTTATAAACCACTCATTAGTTAAAGCGAACAAAAGAAAAAAAATAAATACACAAATCGGTCAAGCGGTTTTTGAGATTAACCCAGAAAAAATATCTGCCACGATTCATTTTTATTTATATAGATAGATATTCGTTATGTGGTACTTTGTTATTTTTTTTTTTTTTTTGAGAAAATTCAGTCACTAAAAACGTAAAGCACACTAGTTAATATTAAAATCTCACATGACCATTTTTCGTATGATATATACGTATTTTTCGATTCGACACGTCTCCTATTATATCTCTTATATTAAATCGAGCGCAATGTAGCGTTCGTAGTAAAGAGTCATCGTGTGCTTTTTTCGTACCCCCCATATTTTACAGATCGCTTGTATAAAAACCCTATTAACTAGCATTTTTCGCATTCGGCTTGCATTGCGGCGGTAGTTTCTCGCCCTCAGACCGCTCCCTTATGTTGCTCCTTGTACACATTGTTATTTTTATTATCGTTTATTATGATGTTAATATCAATTTGATGCCCAGATTCAGAGGGCGAACCCTCATCCCCTTCATCGGCGGATTATCATCTTTATTATTTATTACCGGTCTTGTGCGCAGTTTTCGATTCGCATATCTGTTTTTGCATAACAATTTCGTCTATTGTTCTGCAGCGGAAATGCACTTATGAGCCGACGAATGTCTCTATTGTGATGGTATAATTCGAATAATCAATTCGTACATTTTTAATGACAACAGAAACATTGTCCAGTGGAAAATCTCATATGACTATACTCGAATTGTGCAACGCACCCGTGAAAGTTTGTAGTTTTTTTTTTGTCGACGCGTCGCAAAGTGAATAATAAATTGAGTACTGCCCGACGGGGCATGACGCCTTTGATGGCTTATTCATAAACTATTATGTTCACCATAATGGATTATTGTTTCTTTTATGGCGATTCCTCTTCAGTATCTCGGCCGCCCCTCGAGTTCGCTAGTTTGATGGCACTTAGCAGACATTTGTGTGTGTTATTCCGTTTTTTTCGGACCCTATTGTGTATCAGAATTGAATGCTTTTTTATCGCGCTCGTTCTCAACTTTATTATTGGGTATGATTTGACTGTACATTGAAAAAAATATAGATTGTGCCTTAAAACTAATTATTTGTATATTCGAATAATATACGATTTGCCTAATTATAGAATTTCGTATTTAGCATTATATTATTTGTAGTGTGCAATGAAAAAAAAAAAATTGTGCATTATAAAGTGAGCATTGAAATTATGAAATGTGCATTAAAACGATCGAGAGGTGAAAACGTCGCCAAAGTAGTCTTCTTCCATAGGCAATTCAATACAACTAACTCAATGTTTCCTTTCGTTGAATTTTTAATTTAAATCACATTTTAACAATTTGGTCCAATTTGATTATATTAAGAAAGTTTTGAATTATTGTTGGTATTTTACCCTGTCCACGTTTGCGGCGTTGCCTATCTTTATTTTCATTCTAATCAATACCGTAGCAACCCATTGGGCATTTTAAATAAAAATAATGTGAAAAATTAAGATCATTTAATGTATTTTTGAAATATCCAAATAAAAATTTAGATAATCTGTAATATAATATCCAGGGCCGACTCGAAAGTATATAGCGATCTAGGCAGATTGATTTTCAGCCCCCCCCCCCCTATAGTTTTTAAATATTTTCTAAAAAATCAATAATATTTTTCGAAAAAAATCGTACAATTATTATTATTATTATACAATTTTGCGAAAATTCAATATCACATCCCGAAACGGAGCCTTCACAACCATCAATCGGCCCCGCTTTTCCCATCGGCGATCGTTTATTCCGATAGCGCAATAAAAAGTCGATCTGTATCGTTTCAACCCTTTCGTATTTATGCGCGCGGCCAAAAATAATTATTGCCCGTAATAAATAACGGTCGTTTTCGAGTGTTAAGGATAATTTCGGGCAGCAATTTACAAATGGGCACGGCTCTCCGTTGCGGGGATATAAATGTGCGCGTATGTGCTCCTCGCACGTTCGTGCGCGAATTCGGCCGTTTAGGAGTTATAATCATTTACGAGATTTAGTGTGGGACGCCCGGTGGCTAATGCGAACACAGCCCGGTCGAAAGTAACGACCGAAAACGCGCAAATGTGCCTTGCGTGTGGGCTCATGCGTTTTTCGTTTATTTTATTTTATTTTTTGCGTTTTCGATCCGCGCTGTTTTCCGATGTTTTTCGTCGGGGGTTTTTTTTAGCGGGGGAATGGATCGTGTGATCTGTTCTCGATTTATGGTTTGGAACCGTAGAGATCGTAGACGTTTGAATTGATCCTGTCAAATTAGTGAAAAGTGTATTTTTTTGGTAAATCTTTGCTTTGGGTGCGAAAACTTTTTATTGATAAATTTGCATTTTTATGAATAAAAATGCGTTTAGGAGTGTTTAAACTGAGGTTCTGAACGTTTTCATGTGTAATTCACACGTACGAACTATACGCGAAATTAATTAAGAAACCTTATAATGCATGAAATATTTTAAAAAGTTTAATTCGACCCTCGTAACACTTTCGGGGCTGAAGACACAAATATGTGTATTTTTTACGCAGATAGCCGATGACACAGTGTTTCAAAATTAACTCAAGATTTTGTAAACCAAAATCTTGCGTTAATTTTGGGACACCTTTATGTCATCGGCTATCTGTGCAAAAAAATTTCATGATACATATTTGTGTCATCGGCCACGAAAGTGAACTATATTCTTCAATCAATCAAATATTTTCTAAAGTATTTTTCACAAGTTATCGAAAATTTTCAGGGTAAGAGGGTATAATGCATTTACATGCAAAGCATTTTTATCCGTTAAAATATAAATTTGTCGTTAAATAATTTACGCATCTCAAGTAAAGGATTATCATTCTTTTAGATATCATCAATACGTAGATATAAATTTGACTTGAATTTTTAGCGCGTGATTTCAATACCGAAGATTTGTGTGATGAATCGTTGACAATACAGATTGGTTCAGATTATTGTCACAGGAATGGCCGATATCGATGCTATGCACTTATCAATCATAAATTTGATATTATGCTGTAATAAAAAAACATATCAAAATGAAATCGTACATACCGAATACCTATTTATGTATTCCGATATGATTTGATGAAAATAAAATATATGATGTTTCATAAATTATATGCGAAAAGAAGTTTTTATAACTGTCGAAAACATTGAAAAATGTCTCAATTTTCTCTTTAATATTTTATATAAGAGAAAATTCCGAATTCAGTCCAGGCATTCGTTCCCCGATTATTATGCCGTATGAACGTTTTTTAATTCGCGCTTATTTACCAACATATGCGTCCTTAGCAATTATTCTAAGTGTAAAACGGCATTAAGCAAACTGGAGTTTCTGGAACATATGTGTTTGTATTTTAAAGTTTGTCCCTTTATGAATTCGTTATCTCATATAATATATTACGCACGCTCGTTTTTCAGCGGAAATTTTCGACGCGCCAATTCTCGCGGAAAATTTCGCCATTTTGAAATATAGCAATTTAATCATTATAAAAAAAATATATATTTAAATTATATCGCTTACTTAAACAATAATTTCTTTAATAAAATTTATTTCTAATGCATATGTTACAGTTTGAGTGTCCACTTCGTTTGTACACGAATAAACTAGTCTGTTTATACATTTTCAAAACAGCTCTAGTCCAATTGTTAGTGTGGTACGACAATTTAAGTTGTTTGCACTCAGATAACGCTCTTATGCTAA
>JAOXNN020000039.1:89696-174208 GCA_028571205.2 Hydropsyche betteni | reverse complement strand
GACCAAACGTTGGTGTCGTATTACAATTGATTACTGGTATAAATGCGGTGCACTCGTCGGGCACGTGCCGTTTGCGAAAACCCACATCGAACCCTTATTTGCAAGGGCCAAATGTTGGGCGTATATACGTATACCCTTCAGCGTTGTAAAATTTCGGATCATCCTCATTTTCAAAATTGAATATGGGCGAAAGTGTTTGGTTCTTGTTATAAACGAATTTCGCTCCTCTCGCGAAATATGCAGGGTTCAACAAATGGCCCTTCGCTTCCGTAACGTTTCATATATTTCAACTTTAGTCGAATTTCTTGGCGATATTTTACAAACGGTGCATGAATTTTCGGTTTCGTAATGTATTGTTTTAAAGTACGTCAAACGAAATTAATAGAATCAATCATTTATCAATATATGAGATTATCTGTGATGGTTAATTTTATTATTAAATAATGGATAGTTTTATTTTTAAATTTTTATAATTAATTATCATAATCATGATCTTATTCTTAACTGTATCATCATATTCGAATCAAAGCCTCTCCAATCTTCTTCCATTCTTGTCGATTTCAAACAATCCTCATTCAATATACTTCACACGTACTTTGATCTCGCCTTATGCTATTCATTGGATACCGTTCTAGTATTTCATACATTCACATGTTATACCATCAAAATAATAAATATAAAATCATTCGTAGATAATTTTCGTTTGATTTTCCCATTGTTCGTGTGTGCGAAAGCGCGTACGCTTAACGCCGCGTAATGAGATTGGCGCAGCGAGCTCGGGCCATTAGATCGGTCACGCAGTTGGAAAAACGCGAAAATTGTAGGAAAAGCAAGTAAAGCAAATGTAATGACGTCACGGAGAAAAGAATCCGAATGGTCCAAATAGCCGGAAGCTTTTAAACCAACCCGACTCTTGCCAACGACCGACCGACCCCCTCTAGAACGGTCAGTGGTCGACAACTCTCTTTTCGCTGGTGCTTTTGGTAGTTCGAATATGTTTCCGATTGTTGTGTTTCGTTTGTTGTTTGGAGAATTATGGTCGAAAATTGTAAGTTTTGGCGTTGCGAGAAATAACTAGAATTATTGTGATCGAAATAGTATTTTTAACGGATTTGAATATAATTAAAAAATATTTTTTCTAGAAACGGGCCGACCCCTTTCTCGATATTTTCTATTGGACGTAATTCGTTGACGACGCCTGTCTCAGGAAACAGAACATTAGGGAAGACTTATGTAAAGCTATTAACACGTGATTTAGCCCCTTAAGTAGCCATCTTATTTTATTTTCTGCGCTTTTTATACGAAATTAGTCATTTATTTAACCGTAAATGCGTCTCGAGTCCTTTGTCAAAAAACCGTAAAAATTTAGCTCGCCCCCATTTACGTGATTCATGACGATTTCTCGGCACAAACACATCCCCGAACTCGGGCATTGTATTATACATCTTCGGGAGATAATCCCGACATTATTTTTGGGCAAATTTCGTACGGAGCCACTTTGCGCTAGTTTCGCGCGTGTGTAACGGTATTTTCTCATGAATTTTAAATTTTCAATCTTGGTCATCGGTGCGTGCTAGTCTCGACCTCGCTATAAATTTTCTTCCAGTTAAGAAAATAAAATATATGGGCGAAACCGCTTTTACACGTTCGTTACGATAAATATTTATGCAGCATAACCCCTTACCGACGGGGCGTACGTTTATGCGCCACCCCGATACATCGTATACTTACACTTATTTTTTTTATGTACTCCTTAGATTGTAAATCTAGCGCAAACCGCACAAAGTAGCGATCGCTTTTTAAAACGCCTTTTATTGCGAACGGGCATCGCCGCCTCTAGACATTTTTATTCGTCGTATATTTAATATATTTTTCACACCGTTCGTTTCCTGTTCGGAGCGATATAAACGCGAGGAAAAGGCACCGGGGCGGAGCAGAACTCCTCGCTCCTTCAGGATGCGGGGATGACGAGGGTGGGCCGAGGAGCGCGACCAGGAAGCAAGAGGAAAACGGCAAAGAAACGTCAGAGGGGGTGGGCGGCGGGGAGGGGAGGGCAATTCGGCGGAATGTTCCGGAACTCATAAAACACTGTGGCATATGTACGTATTGACCCCCCTTGCCGTTGGTGTGACGCTTCGCGAAATAATGCTGAGGAATTTTAATGCCGGTTTGTCGTCTTTGCTATATTTTGTGTTTCTATTCAATTTTTAACATTACGTTCCCGCGTGTACCTTTGCAGGGGTGGCACATGACTTGAAAAACAGGTGGGGCACAAGGTGCAACGCCTTCCTCCAATTTTTTTTTCTCCCGAAAAAATATTTTTAGTACATTCATATTTTATTTGAAAATTAAAGCATACTTCGTAAAATACAGATGAAATGTCAAAAAATTTAACGGTATTGTGTATTTTTCGAATCATATTGAATTATATACGACCGGGCAGACGTGTTTCTGCCCAAAATAAACCTTTAGCAGTTAATGAAAAGTGACCTTCTGTTTACGAGAATACGGATTTTTTTCGTCTACCTCGTCTGAATGTTAACACAGTACCACTTGCTAGCGTCAAAGACGTAAATAAACTGGACCTACATGCCGCCTTCCCGTCTGCCCTTACATACCGATTCTGCTTGTCACAAGATTGGCTCTATAAATAAAAATTGTTGACCTTTGACAAGTCGCTGACATGTAAAATTTTTTTAAAATCTTTATTATTACGAGAAATTTGAGTGGGGCACTGTCCCGCATGCCCTTAAAAACGAGCCACCCATGCTTCTGATGGATGAAATCGAAATAATGTGAATGAAAGAAAACGGAAAGGCTTTTTAGCTTAACGGTTGCACATAATGATGATTTGATAAATTTCGATTGTGCTACCAGTTTTATTTTTAATTTTCATATAATCATGTATTACATATCGCAAGCGTATAATAGCACTATGTATTACAAATTAGAACGATCGAATCACTAAAACACACCCCTGTAATAACCGATACGTCCAAAAGTGTAATTGTCAAAACCTAATTGCGATTTGCATACGATGCCAGTAATTGCGCGCGCGCACCCCACCGCCGCGAGAGGGTTAACAATTTCAATGGCGCGCGGTTAAATATCCGGGGGGCACAGTTTCGATACTCGCAACATCCCCCCCCACCCGATCTTTATAAAAATTCAAAACACACACATTCGTTCGAATTATTTTTTCGGTCAAACTCACCTCGCCGATATTTTATTTCGATAAATCGTTATGCAAATACGGCGCTTTTATCAAGAGCGAAAGTTGCGAATTTTGACTCTGTACCCTTCATTTCACTCGATTTATTTTTTCGTCCCCTTTTGCATTTTCAGTGCAACCACCATCCCTTTTATTAGTGTGTATTTTTTTCTATCCACATTCGGTATTTATACGCTTTTTTCCCCGACACGACCCCGGGGCGCCGCGTTTCAATGCGTGATTATTTTTGCGGCCGCACACAAGCCGCCCGTTTTTTTTTATTTTATTTTGTTTTCGTTTTATTTTATTTTTGCCGCGAAGTGTCGAACCGTTTCATCCCCCGTTTTCATTTCGGCTTTTTTCCCCGCGATTTTTCGGTCGTAATAGGCCCTTTCGCCCGCGGTACGGCGCGAATTAAAAAATAAAACAGTTTTCTCCCTTTACCATGCTAATTATTATTTTTTTCGCATTTCGGTTGCGTAATTAAGATTTGCGCCGTTGGAATTAATCTAATTGCCTTCTTGTTTTCGGTCTGATTGAAAACCAAAGCTCGTGTGTTTTTGTTGTGCTACTTATTTTTTTATTTGTTCGTATAGTTTTTCGCTTTGGGGTATGAAAAAACAATCTGAAAGTTTTCATTTTTCGTATACGGCGATGTTTACATCAATTTGTGCTGAATAAACTTGTCCCCGGTCGTTCCGATAATCTGTTTGACAAGTTAATCGAGCCGCGAACTATTTTCGTTATTTCGACATGTGGTTATAAAACAAATCCAATATGTTGCGGTTGAAAATCAAGGAAAAAATTGTTTGTCTTCATCAACATGCATCAATTTGTATAATGCATGGATGAGTCCCTTTTTTATGTTTTTTGAACTAACATATTGATTATACGAGTTAGTTTATTTTGCACTTGTGATGTTATCGTCAAAATATAGTTTTTATTTTTTTCATTTTGAAGATTCTATGCAATACATCGTTTGTTTGGATAAGTCGAGCTATTTGAAGAAACCCCATATTTGTAGTTGCATTCAAATCTTCCAGGACGTATCCGAAGGAAACACATCCATTACGCAGTCAAGGATGAATTTAGTGAATGCCACGCCCTACTGGGGTGGACTCAGCAGTGAATTTAGGGATGAAGTTAGGAGAGGTGGTCATTGGTTGTCCAAGTACCTAGGAAGGAAGTCGGCTCTTCGAATCACTTATAAAATTGACAATTGTGTCTTAAGAACAATTCCTTTCTCGATTTATTTATTTTTATTAAAAATAAACTAAGAGTAATTAGTGTGAAATAATCTATCATCGATTTGATGTGTATACTATCATTGCTTGATGACCAACCCATACATTCACCATCGAAGACTTAGATACAGTAACACCCTTTTCGAAATGTTTATCGAAAAAACTTCAAAGATGCGACGGTCATTATGCGCCATGATGGCGTCCAATTAGCGCGTTGCAGTCTTAACAACTCTCAAATGTGCGCGAGGGCCTCATCATCGCGTGTTTCATCATTATCATCACAATCGCGTGAGTCTGATCTCATCATTAGCGAGCCGTGGAGAGGCCGGGCCGCGTTTCAGAGGCCGGAGCGCTGAAAGGAGAAAAAATAAAAACACTTAGCGGCCAGAACGTAGCATAACAAGATATGTTATCGTAAATGTTTCCTTCGGCCATTAGAGAATCGTGTGTGTGTGTGTATGTGTATGTGCTGGAGCATTCGGATTAATCTTCCGCTTTCGGGGAAGAGAACGAGAAACTAGCTGAACAATATGGCGCATTTCCGAAATCTCTACGTTCCTGTACGTAAACGTATTTCATTTTGTTTATATTTTTATATAAGATATTTTTCGTCTTGTATGTGATGCGTGTTATTTTTTTTTTTGTTAATTTAAAATGGCGGTTTTTTGCGACAGTAGCGACACTTGTAGGTTTGACGGCAATGTTAAGAACTATACAAAACAAACAGAATTTAAATTTTGATACAATTTCAGTCTTGTACACAAAATTATAAATCAATTATACTTTGCTCACATTTTATTTTCATTTTAAACATCTGAAAATTTCATTTTTAGAAAAAATTCTCACTATTCCGAATTATACTTCAAACTGTTTTGAATTTGAAATGACGCGTAAGTAAATTGTTGCCGAAACATTTTTCGCACTAGTATAATGAATGTTTCGCTACTATTTTTGTCGTTGGGTGCATCTTGAGGTCGTTTTTCGCTCTTTGCGAGCGCTTTTCAACCCCTTAGCAGAGACTGCCCCCCCATCCTCTTGTACAATTGTCGACGGAGGGACTTAAGCTACGTTAACGAGCAAAATACGAGAGATTTCGGACCGAATAAATGGAATCTTTCCTGGTTTTATGGGTTCTTTATAGTGTTTTCAGCCGCGCTTTCAGATGTACCTCGCTCGAAAAGCAGGGGCGAATTTCCCGATTCGAGTTATATATTTTTAGTTCGCTTGCTGTTTAGTAGCTTAGTGTTTTAAGTGAAACGGTTTAATTGTGTATGTACGTGAAAGATTTCGTTGTTTTTATTTATTTATTATAGAGATAAGTGTGATAAGTATATATAGTTAAAATTTTATTTAAAAAGTATGTTTGCATATTATTTTTTCTTGCGTGAGATTTGTCTCCCAGAATAATTTTTATGTTTTCGCATAAATAGTATTAAAATTTTTTTACATGAAATTATGAAGAAGTTTGAAAATTACTCACACTTATCATTGTCGCTAAAAATTTGTGTGATTAATTTATTTAATGTATTATATAAATTGTATCACATCATTATAGAGAATAACCTTTGCTTTTCGATACAATGGATATTTATATTTTCACGATGAAAAAGTAGACGTGATATATGAAAACGAGTTTTCTTTTTTTTATTATTATTTTCCTTTTATAAAAAAGCGTATAAACAAGTTTTCATGTAACGATCATCCATTATCATCATTGTTCAATCTATTATGAATAAATCCAATACGTCACCCCCGACCACCCCTTTACCGTCCGTATAGTTTTCCTTATTTTTTTGCCCACCCCGATTTTCCATTGCCTGTTTTTCCATGACGTATTTTTCTCAATTGATCGAGCAAAAAATACAGATCGCTTCTGAAAACAGTCTTAAAAGAACCTCTCTAGCTCTGGCATTGCATTATGATTCTTTGCTTTTTCGTATTTTTTTTATAATTGCTAATTAGTTTTCTATAATATATTTTAATTTGAATACTCAAAACTTCATTATAAAAATGAGAAATTTACGTTTGAAATATGTGCTTAAATAAATTATATAATGTATATGTTTGGAAACCATAAAATCACTATGTAAAGGCAAAACCAATATCTATTTTTTTCATAAGTTGAAATATTGCTCTATATTACGTTCTTTACGTCTTATTTTCTGTATTTTATTCACTCTGTTATTCCTAAAATATTTTTTTCTATTGTATAAGTTATACATTAACGGGCTCCCATGTGTTTGTATTTTATCAATGTTTTCTGTGAAAAAATAAAAAAAGCATTGAAATAAATATTATATTTGTATATACGAATCGTAGACGCGTGTGATATATGGTCCCGTATGCTTGCACTCCGGGTCGAATTTCATTTCGATTTCGATATCTGGAAATTTATAAAAGTTACCGAGGTATGTCAACATCTGTATCAATTTCCGAACGGCGAAAACTAATTTCGAAGCGATCATGGAAAAATTGTGTAGAAACAACCCCTATCAGTATACAACCGTTCCCCGTCACGTCGTATATAATAAATAAAAGTGTACGTATGTCGAAAAGTTTGCTTTTCTATTTCGATTCGAATTTGACGCAACTTATTTCATATAAAACGTATACGTGGAATATTTTCCCTCCGTAATACACGAAGGAAAAAAGCATGTAAGAAAAAGTTGGCAGTGCGCGAAAAGATTTTCTTCGAATTCATCGAATTTCACGCCAGTAATCAATCAAAGTTTCTATATTTAAACTAAAATTGATTTATTCGATTAATAACAATCGTTTAAGAAAATCGTTCCCAAATTCGAAACAGATCGCCCGGAAAAGCGTTCTTATTAATTTTTCAATAAATAACCGATAATCGTTTACGAAAAAGCAAATACGCACGGTATGTGCGGGAAATGGGATTGTGTCTCGTATAGGTAAATAAATACGACGATGTTTGTTGTCGGTCAACCCTCTTCCCGGAGTGGATGAGATTTTACCGGGGTAAGATGGCGGTGGTTACGACCACTTTAGAGGTGGGATTCCCATTTACCCGGGGACGCACATATCAATTCCCCATATAACGATATTGCTTATTTACTGGAAAAGGAATTGATACGCGAATCGCCCCCCGTACAAACAATTGCCTCTGTATGGATAAATAAATACCTCGTGTATGTTCGGAAGGCAATTTCGATTCGAGAACGTTCGGTTTTCTTTTTTGATTCGTTTGATCGCGTTCGAAGAATCGAAGTTGTTTGTGTCGCGTTTTTCTGCGAATATCTCGTTTTGGATACGATTAGCTCTTTTTTCAATAAATATTTTAGAATCTTTTATATTTTTACTTTTATGTCATTTTATAAATCGTTTATGAATCACAATTTATATATAACTAGTGGTAGTTTCTGGCGTTGCTCGGGTTCCCAATTCCTTTTCTTGGTTCCCGATTCCCGTTGTGAACACGCGTTCTGCAAACACTGGTGTACCGATGCATTATAATTGTTGCATTGTTGTTAAATTGATTAATTATATTATTTTTTATTCCAAGAACACATTGAAAACAAAATGCCCCTGATAGTATGCAATCTTCACAACCTGACTGTCGGACGAATTGCAGAGTGTACCGTCACTTTTCATTTTTCGTCATTTATTAGCTTTTCTTTAGGAATTTCTCTATTATTTTTCTTCATAAACCACCCCTTAGTTAAAGCGAATAAAAGAAAAAAATAAATTCACAAACCGGTCAAGCTGTTTTTGAGATTAGCCCAGACAAAATATCCACCACGATTCATTTTTATTTATATAGATAAATAGACTGATATCTAAAAATGTATTTAATCATTTCGACGAATTTGCCACAGTTTGTCCATCGCGCGGAACGGACTCCGGGATCTTCCTGTGTAAATCCGGCCAATTTTCTCCCGGTCATTTGTCATCGTTGAGGTGTAATCCCGCCCCCCGCCCCTGCCTACTCCCTAAATCCCGCCTACCCAATATTACCTACTTTATTTTACCTTTTATTCGGCGGGACTATCGCCTTATACGGCTTTCGCTTTATGCATCTCACTTTGTAAATCCGTTCGGCGCCGGGTCGCCGGGATTCGATTCGCTCGCCTAATAATCTTTTATTACTACCGCAAATAGGTTTTTCCGATCCCTATATACTGGGTGTTCGTGTATGTGCGTGAAATATGCGAGGGGTGTAGTATCAAAATCCACTATTCTCAGTGTTGGTTGAAATTGGATTGTTTGTGTTAGTTTTCGTGGCGAATGATCGAATTTTTTTTTGATTTTATTTCTGAGCTTTGAACTTTAATGAATTATCTTTTTCTCGATGAATATATGATTTATATTTGTACGAAGATTTTATATTTCGTGTATTTATGTGTGTTTTATATTAATATTCTTTTCAGGTGACCAGAGACTTTTTTGGCCGTATCGTCGGATCTGTTTCAACCAATATTATACCGAAATCGGGTAAATACATTTTATTTTTAATTATGTGTCATTGAAAATGTAAATCTTTACATTCATCTATTAAAATAGTGTAAAAGCGATAATTTTCTTTTTTAACTTGGAAAGTATTATATAGCAAAATTGACATTTCATTCTTCGAATCAATTGCATTTGTGCCGCTCATTAAACTTTTCAACGAGATTTTCCTTACAATTTATCTATTCGATATTGATTTTATTCTCTTATTTTTTTTATTAATATTTTAAAATCCAATCTATTATACCTTTCTTAAGGCACATTTTTCAAAATTTTTAATATTAAATGTATTTTAGTATATTGTATTTTATGGTGTAATATACAATTAACGAATATCACGAACGAAATCCATCAAGTTTAATGTTAACATTGAAAATGAATCTAGAGAGCTTAATGCTTCGGGCGTCTTAATAATGCGAAGCCAATTACTAAATGTTTGTCGAAGCGTTTTATTACAATTTCCGCTATTGTTAATCCTAATATATTAATTTTATGTATAATATATTTAAAATGTTAATTTCGTAAATACATTTTTTTAACTGCATTTAGTTTTTAAATTTTATGATTTGAGAAGTTATTGTATTTGATTTTCCTCTTTTAAAAATTTCATACATGTTTCAAATTCGAATATAATTCATTGGTTTCTTTCATATAATAACTTCGTATCAATCCTAAAACTGCAGTTACAATATAATACAATAGTGTTAACAGTTGTCAGACCAATTACGCTGAATAAATTTATCTTGTGGTATGAGTTGTACGATTGTTTGCCTATCTCAAACAATTGTCGACGAACTCAATCTTAATTTCGAACCCGACAACTTTAATGGACATTTTGTTGGATTAAACCGCCGTCTCGAGTCTCGAGACTGTTTCCAATTTCTTTTCATGATTATCCTTACGTCCTTAGGCTAATTACACTTTTTGTCCTTCAGGCGGAAAAGTCGACGATATCGTCAAAAGTCCCATATGGTATCACTACAAAGAAGGATTCAACAATGCTGTCAGAAAGGATGTGAAGATCAGCGACCTGCTTTGAAATGTTGGTGTGCGAAAATTTCAAGAAATTATAAATAGGTGTAGCCTAGATTTTGTGGGATGTTGAACAGGTACAATTTCATATATAATAAGTTTTTACAACTCACGATAATTGGTTTGTGATATGAGTAATTCAAGGCATACAATGTATGGCAATTTATGGCGACTTATCTCGTCCCGGTTTTTATTTTTGAACGAGTCGAATAAAATCATATTATAAAAGATGTTAATATTGATGGGGAAGGTTTTCTTCTGATATCAAGAGTTTTTTTTAAATTAAATCGTGAATTACACCTTTTTTATTTTAATAATATATATTTTTTCAATAATAATTATAATATCATCATTATTATCATCGTCCATACGTGAGCAGGCTGCTCACGCCCACTACTGGACAAAAGTCTCCTCAATATTTTTCCATTTGTATTTTAAACCACTCACCCGCACGATATTTACCACACATTTTACGTACTCCTCACACCCATCAAGCGATAATTATTATTGTTGTTGGGGTTATGTTGCTTGCGTTTTCGTCTATGGTTACGTAGCTGATTCTTTCCTCTTGACGATCTTGATACATTACATTTACGTATATAAACCATGATGCAACAGAAAGATAAATGCACCGTTCCGGCACAAAATAAAAAGATGGAAGTTGTAATTTTTCGAAAACCACAGGCATATTTGCGGTTGACGTATGAAAAATTATTATTGTTACAGTTGTGCAAAATTTTTTTTGTCACGGTTGTCTTGTGATAAATTATTGTTTTTGCAGTTGTTATATGAAATATTGTTACGTTGGTTATACGGAATATTATTTTTTTTTAATATTTCTATTACCTTTGAATGAAATTTCTCCAGTCTCATTATCCTGTCTGAGCTGGTGGAGATCTCGGATCACGGAAACATCGTTTGACTTGTCCTTGTAATGCGTCGTGAGATTTGCCTGAGAGATTTGCAAGAGGGCAGATCTGGCATTTTTGGAGAAGGATGAATAGGTTTTAATCGGAAGCAAATGTTGCATCTCCGACAACATGCGCGGACAACCGTGCGGCAATCTAGGATCCAGAACCGCTGGCGCAGGATCGGCAGCAACAACCCTGGTCCGGTATGGCAATGAGTAACGTGGCGATTAGATATGATTAAGTTTACGATGTGGTCGTTCTTTGGTAATCAGATCGGGTGTTTTTTTTTTAATACGCGTTATCGCGCACTACTTCCCATCCTTTCTCGACACGACATTTCCTTTATTATGATTTGACTTAATGCACTCAACCAAATTATTGACCGCGTCTTCAGCTGATCGCTGGGGTGTAAAACCATACTGATTAGTGCTCAGAATATTCCTGGAGTGCAAGTTCCAAGAGATCCTAGCACACAACATGCGCTCGAGCGTCTTAGCAAAAACAGACAACAGCCCAATCGGTCGGTACGAACCCACATCACAAAGGTCACCCCTCCCCGGTTTCTCTAACAATACCACCACAGATTTCTTCCATACACTAGGAAAAAAACCCAATGACAGACATGCATTATGCACCGACAGAAAAGTATCTGGGGCGATAAGATGTACCTGCAAAAGCACACGAGCATCAAAATGATCTGCACCAGGAGCCTTAGAAGGATTGAAACTACGCACCACACTAGCTAGTTCACCATGTGTGAAAAACGAATCTGCCTCACCCAACGGAGAAACATCAAGATACAAAGGAACATCAAAACGAGGAAACCGCGCAGGAGGAAAGAAATGCTCCAACACACCATGAACGCTCCGTCTCCATCGGGCTTGGAATAACAGGAACCAACAACGAGTCGACGATCATTGATCATGAACTCGACAAAAATATTATTCGGATCCGAAAAGGATGACAACAAAGTGCCAGAAATCTGAATGTTAAAAACAATCACTGCTGCCTTGGTAACCTGCGACGCCGAGCCCATCTGGAAAACGCTGACGCCACCGGCACCCCTGACCATTCCCGTCGTCCCAGTGTACGGCTCCTGCACGAGGGCTATACCGAATCCAGACTTATTCAAGAACATCTCATCAGTTGCGGTCCGGGATCTCTGTAAGTTCCACTGAAGGCACTCAACAGCTCCTCCACATCCAGATGCATCACAGGACGCCATTAATGTACCTTGCCCACCGTACGGCTCTCCACGCTCACCTGAGTTCTCTTGTAAAACTCACAATCATAACTTGAAGCCCTGTGCTTAGCATTCACATTAAGGTACTTCTTGCAGTTGAAACAGCTATGCTTGTCACAATCATTCTTCACCGGGCAATCACTGGTACGATGCCCAGCAGCACAGTAGCCACACCTTTCGGAATTCTTACATTTACCTGACATATGGCCAAAACCCAGACACTTGAAACACTGCAATAACGGTGTGTCATCAACCACTCTGACACGTCTATATCCAATATAGACGTGCCCCATCTCATGCAAAACTTCACGGGCTGCCGCACTGACCATCAAAAACACCCTTCTCAACCTTGCATTAGCACCCATCTTTCCGTATCTCACAACTTTCATAATGTCCCTCACACTACCTCCAACCGGAACCAGCGATGACAATTCCGGATTTTGTACATACATCCTCTGCACCAAATCATCCTTGCAATCTTCTTCTTCCACTCCAAGTACGGTCAGTACAGCTCGAAGAGGCTCTGGTCGTCTCACGCTCAGGTCTTTACACTCCTTCAAGCATTCTGTGATCTTTCCCAGATCACAGCCATCCGCAAATTTCACAATAACACGCCCTCCGGTACCCTCCCTTAGAGACTCCACACGGATGCCGGTCTTCTCTGGCTTAAGGGCCGCCTTCACCTTTTGCATCACCACCGCTGCACCAACCTCCTTGTCTCCCTTGCCCGACACTACCGCAGCGAAAGATTCCCGCTTCTGAGCCTTTAGCAAGTTTGGCTCTTTGCCTCTCTGCATTTCCAGCCCGTCCTTATACTTATTGGTCAGATCATTTACTGTCTTGAGTAGGCTGGCACAAGATCGAGTCTGCTCCTCGATGATCTTGGTGAGGGCACAGTTGGATTCTAATAAAGCCCTGTTTGAATTTACAACAACATCCATACTACTATCTCCTACTACCTCCCCACGTGTAGTGAATTCCGCAGAAACTCTGCGCAGAAATCCAATCAGCACCATTTTGGCGTCACAAGACATCTTCGCCTTATGGCTAGTTACCGCCATTCCAGCTTCCATGGCCTCGATCAGACGACCGGCCACCACCGCAATATCCCCATCGGTCGAAACATTTATCACCATTTCTGAGGCAGACGCCAGCTGTTCTGGCCCCTCCTCCTCTACCGCCGAGACTCCTCTGGAGGGCTGTGTCCTTTTAGGCTTCTTTATTGCTTGTACTACCATGGAAGACGGCTGATCTGAGACATCCGAGTCCCCAGCCTTCGTCTTCTGCGACATGACTTATGGATTAAATCAAAACAAAACCAACGAAGAACATAAATTATTAACAAACAGTATACACCAATAGGTCCGGTATCCCCTCACAAATATATTTCCGCCGGAAAAACCGGGAAAATGTCACAAAAAAGTTGGAAAATTCACACCTTTATAGTTCCGATTTATATGATTCCAAAACCGGAGGAATTTTCTCCGGAAAATCCAGAAAGCCTCCAACTACCTGGGTTTCCCCGGAAAAATGCCGGAAAAACCAGGGGTTCCAAAAGTCAAGTGGAAAATGCAACAGAACCTCAACACCAACACAATACAACACTCAAGTCAACGATCAGCATCAAGGAAAAGCACAAAGTTAGAAAAACAACACTAAAGTATTTTTAAAAGAAAAGTCGAACACTGTCGAGCTGGTCTCCAACACCTCAGGGTCCAGGAACTCCGAGGGCGGAGCACCCAACTGCAGGGGCGAAGCACCACGGCACTTAAAATGTCACTGGTATGAACTACTTCAGCAACAGCACTGCAAACCTATGCAAAACAGCATTCGAACGGCACACCGGGAGCAACCGAGCACACGTCCGCTCTGTTCCGCAGTCAAACTGCGACTCCCTTGAAATAATTTGATACTAGCATAAACAAGTTGGCAGGGATCCCATGTCTAGCTAGGGAATCCATGACAAAGGTCCCCTTTATGTCTAGCGAGATCAAGACGGTAACACCACCGTTATCACGGCCAGCCCTTATGGCATCGACAACGCCATTGAGGGCATCCTCAGCAGAGCGCTGAGGAGTGAAACCGAATTGTCCCGCATGCAACAAATTCCCCGAGTGAAGGAACCACGATAACCGGCTACACAGTAACCTCTCCAAGGTTTTGCCGAACACCGATAGCAAGCCGATCGGACGATATGACTTGACATCGCAGAGGTCCTCCTTGCCCGGCTTATTGACGACAATAACCACCGATCTCTTCCAGGGGCGCGGAAAACAGCCCAGTCGCAAGCAGGCGTTACACGCCCCCAAAAAGAGACCCGGAGAAGCCATGTACGTATGCATTAAAACGCGAGCGTCAAAACCATCTCCACCCGGGGCCCTAGCAGGGTTAAATCTGCGAATGGACTCACAGAGCTCCCCAACCACAAATAATGAGTCATCATCGCTCAAAGCATCCCTGTGAATCTGACTATCGCAAGCCGGAAACTGAGACGGCTAGAAGAAATGATCGAGTACTGCCACGGCAGTCTCCCGTCCCGAATCAGCAATCACTTCATTTTCAAAGTTGAGGGTACGTTAAACCCGCGCGCTTTACAAAGGACCCTATGAATGGTCCGCCAAACGGTGTCCCCTCCTTGGCTACCACAAAATTCCTTCCATGAACTGATCTTCGCCTTTCGTATCTCCATCTTATATTCTGTCTTTGCGCGAAGGTATTCCGGCAGAAGGACTTCATTAACACGCCAAGTGGGAGCAGATCGCAACCCACGAGCAAGACGTCTGATCGAGCGTCTCATGTTTGCTAGTGTTTCTGTCCACCATTTCATTTTAACTTTCGCAATACCTTTGGGCAGCAACCTCATGCTTTCGTCACACGATACCTTGACCGCAGACATCCATCTATCGATCATATCCTCCAACTCATCCACATCAGTCACATCTTCAAAGCTTATCAAAGAAACATTCTTAGCCGTGCATTCTCTTCCATATGTCTCCGTGAACTTATCCCAATTTGCTCTCCGAGTGTCATACAGCCTAGTCGAGGAAGTGTTGCCCAGAAACTGGCCTCCTACGATCATAAAATTTAATGGCTTATGATCATTCAGATCGCATTCATGTATATTCACCTTCCAGCCGTCGATCTTATCCATCATATCTGAAGAGCAAAACGTCACATCCACTCTGCTTCTACACCACACGCCCTCACGAAATACCTCAAACGTTGGAGAATTACCAACGTTGAGAGTGTGCAAGCCCGCCGCAGAGATCATATCACACACAAATAAACTTCTAGCATTCGTTTTGCTGTCACCCCACCATATGTTTCTGGCATTCAAATCACCTCCCAATATTACGCTTTCACCTACAAGACGAGAAACCCGAGCACCCAGGGACGTCAGGTCTCCGTCGGGCTCGGAATAACAGGAACCAACAACGAGTCGACGATCATTGATCATGAACTCGACAAAAATATTATTCGAATCCGATAAGGATGACAACAGAGTTCGAGAAATCTGACCGTTAAAAACAATCACTGCCGCCTTGGTAACTTGCGACGCCGAGCCCATCTGGAAAACGCTGACGCCACCGGCACCCCTAACCATTCTCGTCGTCCCAGTGTACGGTTCTGCAATACCGAATCCAGACTTATTTAAGAACATCTCATCAGTTGCGGTCCGGGATCTCTGCAAGTTCCACTGCAGGCACCCGACAACTCCCAGGCCATCAGTTAGGTCACAGGAAGCCATCAACGTGCCTTACCCACCGTTCGGCTCTCCACACTCACTTGAGTTCTCTTATAAAACTCACAATCATAACTAGAAGCCCTGTGCTTAGCGTTCACATTGAGGTACTTCTTACAGTTGAAACAACTATACTTCTCGCAATCATTCTTCACCGGGCAATCACTGGTACGATGCCCAGCAGCACAGTAGCCACACCTTTCAGAATTCTTGCATGATCCAGACATGTGGCCAAAACCAAGGCATTTATAACACTGTAGAAGTGGCGTGTCGTCTACCACTCTGACACGTTTATAACCAACATAAACGTGCCCCAACTCATGCAATACTTCACGGGCTGCCGCACTGACCATCAAAAACACCCTTCTCAACCTTGCATTTGCACTCATCTTGCCGTACCTCACCACTTTCATAACGTCCTTCACACTACCTCCAACCGGAACCAGCGACGACAATTCCGGATTTTGAACACACATCCTCTGCACCAAATCATCCTTGCAATCATCTTCTTCCACTCCAAGTACGGTCAGCACAGCTCTAAGAGGCTCTGGTCGTCTTACACTCAGATCTTTACAATCCTTCAAGCATTCTGTGATCTTTCCCAGATTACAGCCATCCGCACATTTCACTATAACACGCCCTCCGGTACCCTCCCTCAGAGACTCCACACGGATGCCAGTCTTCTCCGGCTTAAGAGCCGCCTTCACCTTTTGCATAACCATCGCTGCACCAACCTCTTTATCTCCCTTGCCCAGTGGTCGGCAACGTGCGGCTCCGGAGCCGCATGCGGCTCTTTGAATCCCTAAGTGCGGCTCTTGCACAAATATTCACAGAGCGCTAATTCTGGTCAAGTATTTTTTCCATGTAACGTTGAATGTGTGCGTGAGCATTGACGTTGTACCTGTTTCATCCGGTAGCCTGGAAAGACGCGTAATACCGTCGTTCCGAAGTGTACGTGTAGGGGTGTATTGGTCGCACGTGTCTCGCATGTCTCGCTTCAAGCGTGAAGCAAGACATTGATATTGATCGAGCGAGACGGTTGCATACGGAGCAGTATAGAGCGAGCGACACGCTATAGAAAGCAGTCGACACTTACATTAGTAATAACGATAAGCAGTCATTGTACCAGTTGCATTGTGAACGGTCATTTCTAAAGTGGTCAGAGCTTATCGTGCAAGTGACTTACGTTACAAAGGTGTCTTCTCGGAGAATAAAGTTTTTTTCCATTCAGCTGTAAATCCTACAGGTATTTTTGTCATCATTTTAACGATGATAATAATTTTGTATACAAATATTTTTATATGTAGGTGCCCCAATCGACATGGCTACCGAAAGGAAGCGAAGAAAAACGGAAGATGAAAACCGCGAATTTAGAGTTGAGTGGACTGAAAATTTTGCATTTGTTCGAAACTCGAATGGCCATCCGACATGTCTTATTTGTAAGGAGAAATTTTCGCACAACAAGAAGTCAAATTTGGAGAGACACTTTACAAGTAAGCATGCGTCATTTAGCACTAAATATCCTGTCGGTGATGCAAGGAAGAAAGCAGTTGAGGAACTTCAGAAAAGTCACGATTCTTCTACTTCTGTGTTTAATAATTGGATGCAATCTTCCTGCAATGTAAATATGGCAAGTTTTGTTGTTAGTCAAGAGATTGCTAAGAGAGGGAAACCGTACACAGACGGCGAATACATAAAAAGTTGTTGTATCAATGCATCCGAAAAGCTATTTCGAGATTTTAAAAACAAAGCAGATATTCTAACAAAAATTAAAGAGTTACCACTGTCTGCCAAAACAACGAAAGATAGAACAATTAAAATGTGTTCCAATATAACCACCCAGCTATGCGAAGATCTGAAATCGGTTTCGGCTTTATCAATAGCAGTTGACGAGTCTTGTGACATAAATGATACAGCGCAAGTTGCGCTTTTTGTAAGATTTATTTCTAATTTAGGTCCTAAAGAAGAACTTTTAGGATTATTGCCACTCAAAGGTCAGACGCGTGGAGAGGATATTGCAAATGCTGTGGTGGAGTGTATGAATAAATATCATATTCCTCTCGATAAAATTGTGTCGATTTCCACAGACGGAGCCAAATGTATGATCAAGTTTGTTGCCATTTTGAAAGAAAAAATTAATCACGAGATATTGTTTTATCATTGCATTATTCACCAAGAAGCGCTTTGTGCGCAGACATTTCCGAAAGAAATTAATAAAGTTATGGGATTAGTGAACACAATTATCAACTCCATTGTAGCTAGAGCTCTTTATCATCGTCAATTCAAAGATTTTTTAGTTGAAATGGAGAGTGAGTACGGTGATCTTCTGCTTCATAACAAGGTTCGATGGTTATCAAGAGGGAACGTTTTAAAACGTTTCGCGTCCCTATTGCCAGAAATTAAAGCATTTCTCCTTGAGAAGGGTGTTGAATATCCAGAACTAACAGACAATGAGTGGATCCAAAACTTCCATTTCATGGTAGACGTCACATCGCATTTAAATCAACTTAATAGAAAATTACAAGGGGAAGGCAACACAATTTTTTCTATGTTAGAAGAAGTAATTTCATTCGAAAACAAATTGTCTATTTTTGCCCAAGATTTATTAAGGGAAACATTGTTTCACTTTCCGAGCCTGCTGAAGCATTGCCGTGAAAATAATTCCTCTATTGACAAGCACCATTTCGAAACAATAATTTTAAATATGAGAGAAGCATTTCTCAGCAGGTTTCAGGAGTTTAAAAACAGCAGAGCGACCTTAGCATTCGTCAAAAATCCTCTTAATGCTACAATAACTGAATTGAATTTTTCACCTTTTGGCATTGACATTGGTAATTTTGAATTACAATTGCAGGATTTAAAAAACAAGGAAATATGGAGTTCTAAATTCCAACATCTTTGTGTTGATTTAGAAATATTGGAAAAGAAAAAATGTGAACTTAGTTCACAACAAAAGTGGTCTGTGTTGAAAGACCTGGAAAAGGAAGAGATGATAATTTTCAGCGTCTGGAATAGCATTCCTGATTCTTATGATCAGCTTAAAAAATTTGCATTTGCTGTTCTTTCTCTTTTCGGATCAACATATTCATGCGAACAAGCTTTTTCAGGCATGAAATTCATCAAAAGTAAGCTGAGAAGTCGGCTTACTGATGAGAATCTCGAATCATGCCTGAAATTGAAAACGACAACTTACGAACCTGACATAATGAAACTTTCTATGGAAATGCAGGAACAGCGTTCGCATTGAAAAATACTCATAGTTGTAAATACTTTTTAAATACTCGTAGTTGTAAATAGTTTTTATATTAAATTTGTTTTTATTAGTATTTTTTTATAATATTTGTTTGTATATTTTAAATATATGTATGTACATACATATATTCAATCGTACGAAATTCAAAAGTTAAAGAAATAATAAAATGATTTATAAAAATTGAAAAATGTATATTTTTACCAAAAAGGTTCACCGTCATGAATACCTTACTTTCATATTATTGTTTATCAACGAATAAATCTTTATTAAGTATGAAATCAAGTTTTATTCAGTGCACCCGTAATTTAATGAAGGTCTAAAATTATAATGAAAGTTTACTAAATTAAAAAACAGATTTGGCTCTCAGATTTTTTTTGAATCGTTGTAATTTACATATTTGGCTCTTTGGCGAAAAAAGGTTGCCGACCACTGCCCTTGCCCGTTACCACTGCCGCAAATGACTCCTTCTGCGGCCTAAGTAAACTTGGCTCTTTGCCCCTTTGCATTTCCAGGCCTTTGTGATATCGAACCGATAATTCGTTGACCGTATTTAGCAGCTTTTCACATGAGCGACCCTGCTCTTCAACAATCCTGCCCAGAGAACGATTGGACTCTAGTAAAGCCCTGTTTGACTCAACAACTGCATCAAAGCTCACATCCTTTCCCACTTCACGTCTCGAGCTCCACTCAGTCGACACTCTCCTTAGGGAGTTTATAATAACAGCCTTAGCTCCTACAGACATTTTAGCCCTGTGGCTAGCCGACTCTAGGGCCGACTCCATAGCTTCAATCAATCGCTGTGCCACGTCAGCCACGCTTCCGTCAATGTTCACGTTTAGCACCAACTCGGAGGCAGAGGTCGAAGACGTAGACCCCTCCTCCTCCATCATTGGGTTTCCCCTAGTAAGCTGGGTACGCTTGACCTTCTTCGCGTCCTGCGACACTCGAAGAAGGCTGATTGGAGCAGTCCATATCACCCTCCTCGGCCGTCTTCTTCTTTTGAGACATTATTCGTGGACACTATTAGGACCAAAGTCACCACAAAAATCTATTTCCGAAGGAAAAACTCGGAAAATGTCACAGTAATGTTGGAAAATTTACACTTTTGTAGTCACAATTTATATGCCCCCAAATCCGAGGGAATTTTCCCCGGAAAGTCCCTAAAACCTCCAACTACCTGGGTTTCCTCGGAAAAACACCGGAAAAACCAGGGGTTATAAAAGTCGACTGGAAAACTCAATACAACCTTATGTTTAACACAATATAACACGTAAGCAACAAGGAAAAACACAAAGTTAGTAACTGTCATATAAAGTACATCAAAGAAAAGTCCAACACTGTCGAGCTGGTCTCCAACACCTCAGGGTCCAGGAACTCCGAGGGCGGAGCACCCAACTGCAGGGGCGAAGCACCGCAGCACTCAAATAGTCACCGAAAGGACAACTCCACCAACTGCACTGTCGAACTATCAGAAACAGCATGCGAGCGGCAACCAGAGAGCAACGGAGCGCACGTTCACACTGTAACGCAGTCAGACTGCGACTATATCAGTTTATATCAGTTTAATTCCCTAAAAATTTCCCCGGAAAATGGGAATACCCCTAACTTAGTTGGTTTCCCCGGAAAGACGCGATGTGACTTCTGCGTGGATCACTGTTTGGTTGCCAAATTTTTGGCGGACAGCTTCCATGGCCTCTGCAGAGGATTTTTGCGTACATGACTCAATCAGATAAATCCGAATGGCCGGACGAGGAGGCAGTGCTTTTTTTGCAGTTTCATGGGCTATTACGACTGGTGGCTTCGTTACAGAAGCATACGATAGAGCGGAGGAAACAGAAACTTGCGTCTTCTGAACCACCTGCAGGATTTTTTCTACAGATTCCTCCCATTTACCCTCCAAAGCGTTTAATTTTTCCTCATTTATCTCAGACAACCTCTGGCCCTGGCAGCTATCAGGGCCTGGCCCTGATAGTTTTTCTGTCAGTGCACTGCGCATAGATGAGATCGTTTTTGACGCGCTCACCTTCAGATACTTGTCTGCGTCTCCTATAATGCCAAGAATAATACTTGAAAGAGTAGATTTAGCGAAAGATTGTGGACATGTGGAGGGTTCTGGGATCTGAGGTTTGCGTTCAGG
This sequence comes from Hydropsyche betteni, assembly GCA_028571205.2. Lineage (NCBI taxonomy): Eukaryota > Metazoa > Arthropoda > Insecta > Trichoptera > Hydropsychidae > Hydropsyche > Hydropsyche betteni. Next base: position 152,965 of record JAOXNN020000039.1, on the reverse strand, counting down.
TTTAGGCTCGGAGCAGGGTGGTACGGTGTCCTCTAGCATTATTGATTCCTCACTCTCCTTTGTTTTCTTTTTCGCCTTTTCATCGTTAAGCGTCAATCCGACAAATTACAAGATAACATGCATGTTACAGGCTTAGCCACGTCAGCAGCTCTAGCACACATATATGAAACATTTTGGGACCAATTCAATTTATTGTCTATAGTCCAACACTGTCGAGCTGGTCTCCAACACCTCAGGGTCCAGGAACTCTGAGGGCGGAGCACCCAACTGCAGGGGCGAAGCACCACAGCACTCAAAATGTCACCGTAACGAACGACTCCAGCAACAGCACTGACAAACTATGGCAAACAGCATGCGAACGGCAAGCAGGGAGCAACCGAGCGCACGTCCACTCTGTTCCGCAGTCAGACTGCAAATCCCACGATTGATTGATTTATTCTGTTCTGTTCAGTAATGTTATATGATATCATGTATTATTTGATTTTGGTTTGAGTTTTATACGGTTCTTTGTAGGCTTAGGGCAAATACCAAGTTGTATCATAATTATACAATGATGAAATATTCACAGTTTCCACGTCAGCTATTGACATCAAACATATTTGAAATTTATAAATTACATGTTTATTTTCTAGCGAAATGTTTAAGTTATTTGGAAATCGATCAATTGTTTAATTATAAAATATGACTATGTACTATTTAACTTAGATTTGGTGTTGTCAAGTGACGTAGCTGTTGTGATTATAACATTTTCTTCAGAGAAATGAAATTTTACCTTTTCCCCTCAATTGGAAACCAGGTGAAGAGCATGGTTTGTAGCTCTCTGCACCTCGTTGATATCCGCCCCCTTTACAAGCAACAACACATCAGCCTGAATTTCAACACCAAGACCCTGGTCAGTCACCGGCAAGTCATCCAGAATAACGTTCCAAAAAAGTGGCCCCGCTATAGAACCCTGTATACACCCCCTCGAAGTGACCTTCTCTAACGTAACACCAGCATATGTAATCGTCACCTTCCTGTGATCCAAGTAGTTAAGTATCACTTGGTACAGGTTTCTAGAACATCCTCTTTTCCTGTGCTGGAACATCAAAAAAGGCCACGGAAGCATTTTAGAAAGCTCCTTTAATATCTGGCGGAACCGCCACTATAAACTGCCCACCATCCATAGACCGCTTAATGCTTGCAAGTGTAAATCCGTACTATGAGTCATAAAGTAAATCCTTGCTATGAATATGCCAGGATAACCTCCCATCGATTAACTTCTCATAGACCTTCTCAAAAACTGACAGCAGGCCAATCGGCCTGTAGGTGCTAACATCTCCATAATCAGTCCTACCAGGTTTGGGAATAACCAAAACCCTAGTTGTCTTCCAAATATTCGGGAAGTGTCTAACCCTCAAACAAGCATTGAACATCGCGAGCACCGTCTTTCTGTCTGCCAAAAAAAATCTCACGCAAATGTTTACTTCGTCTGTTAAACGAAAAAATAAAAAAAGGTTTTTTTTTTTTAAATATTTTTTAATACACGAAATGATTTAGAAAGGGTAAATATGTGTAACAGTTTTCTTATAAAATGAAAATAATATCAAAATATTATAGAATACCGATTTGAAATCAGAAGCTGTCAAAGTATCAGTTAATACAATTTAGTTTAACTCTATTATATTACACTTATATAGATACGTATATGTATCGGAATACGTAACAATTGTGGTATCTCGGGGATGAAAGTGGCTTAGAATATAAGTGTTTGGAAAAGTATCAGGGAGGCGTTTGTCCAGCAGTGGGCATGAGAAAACTAATTATAATGATGATACATATTAATATATCATATGTCATAAAAAAAAGCCGCTTATATATATAAAACATTTTTGGGTATGGTTCCCGTTGTTAACTTCGTATCGTTGATTCAGAATTGTCAGTCGATCTTCCCCAATAGTCAAATTGATATAGAATAAATAATCATTGTTTCAGTTTTTTTTTTCTTTTATTTGATTCTTTTAACATTGTGATTACTACAAACATTTTAAATAAACATATCTAATTGTCATAGCTAATTTAAATGAGTAAACTATGCATATTTTACATGTTCATATCACCATACAACTATGCAATAAATTATGTACATTTTATGTCTTGTTATAAATAACAAAAATCTAGTTATTATTTATCGTTAAGTGTCGAACTCAGAATGGCAGCCATTCATTACTTTCACTAGAATTATGTATATGGATAATTATTGTATTTTTTACATATATATATAATATGTAATTGTGGAAGCAAAACGTAAATGAAAATGTATATAGCGAGATTTTTTAAATCATAATTTTGAACAGATTCTTAAAAAAATTTTGAACAAATACAGTAACAATAAATTCAACATATTAAATAATTATAAATTGTCATTCTATGACCCCCATTGATCATAATTACATTTTCATAACATACACAAATATGCCTTACAAAATTATTAAGAAAATCATAAGTAAATTTTAGTTTTTAGAATTTAAAATAATCTATCTATTCACATACAATTTTAATTTCATTATTTATTTGATTTATATATACAAAATTCATATATTGTTTAATTATTAGCCTTGTGAATGACTGCGAATATATGTAATTACAAATGTAAATAAATTAAATTACTGTAACGCTTTATCTGAATTTTAATTAATCCAATACAACCTACTGAATTCATTTCATTAAAACAATTATTAAAAAACGGTCATCAAAATTTCACCATGATTGTATCACATGTATTGACAAAAAAAAAACACGAATTGACAGATTTCATGTCGTTATTATTGCAATTCGAAAATCACGGTTTGATCGATCTAGTTTTTTTTTTATATGCCGCACTGATCATAGTTATGATTATGTTCAAAACAAAGGAGTAAAACGATGAAATTGACATTTCGAAACGTTAACAAAATCAGCCAATAGAAAAATTCACTATTTTTTTCATTTATGTATTCATATTCAAAAAACATAGACTTTCTAGAAACACATCGAAAACATACAGCATTGCGACAATCGACCGATCACCGACCAAAATCAAATCTTCTCAATCCGAATCCTTCCCGACATTGTTGGGGCTCTTGTCTCCTGCGATCGGCGACGCAGGCTGTTGCGGTCTGTCCTCCTCGATGGGTCTGTGCAGGCCATGGAGGGCCCCCAGGGGCGGCAAGGGCAAGCCCAAGGGCAGTCTGAGTCCCTGGAGACCCTGGAGGCTTTGGAGCCCCTGGAGCCCTTGGAGGCCGTGGAGCAGAGCCGCCGAGTGTTCGCGAGCTCGTCTCCTCAGTTCGGCTACGCTCGAAGTGCGGTGGTCTGATCCTGGCGGTGGTGAGGATGACAGTGGTGGTAGTAATGACAGCGGTTTCATGGGGCAGCACGAACACAGACCAGGAAAACCTATGGATTAATTGTTTTATTTTAGTATTGTAAAATGATTGATTTAAGGACATGTCTATGAATTTCAAAGAATGGGATCAGATTGAATTGTATTGGGCTTGCAGAAATCTGCTTAAAACCTATATTTGAGTTTGCTCAAAAAGGCGAAGTCTAAGTCAAGTGGGCGTTGTTTTTGAAATTGGAAAATCGGCGGGGTAACAATTGAAAAAAAAACGTAAATAAGACACTTAGAAAATATAGGTAGTCCTCGACTTACGACGGAGATACGTTCATCAACATCGGTCGTGAGTCGAATCTGTATAATTTTTTTTTATTTATTTACTTTTATTAATACACAAATTAATAAAAAATAAATGACATTTGAAAATCTTTCACTGTTTGGGTTCATCATTTCGAATTTTTGTATTCTTTGATTAATTAAATTAAAAGCAGCAGCCATTTCTTTTAATACGAATTTTTCTGACGGTTCTACATTCCATATTTATTCCTCGCATCCGCTTGAGATTTATCATTCAATTTATAAAATAATAATTAATTAAAAAAAATTATATTTTTTTTCGGTCGTAAGTCAAACCGTCGTAAGTTGAGGACGATATGTATTCAAAGGAATCTCGCGCGTAGTTTATATTTCTGCGCGTTGTAGGAAGATGTTTGTTAGTTTTCGCAAATATTGAATGTCTTACAGGTTTTTTACTCCAAATTAACACTTTTTGATTTCAAATTAATAGTTTTTAATTCAAATTAACACTTCTAAAATTTAAATTAAAAAGTTAATTTGGAGTAAAAAAAATGCACATGCTAAAAATTCTGATAGTAAACGGTACTACTGTACAGTATGTATAATATTAACGAAACTTTATAAAAACTGACAAACATAACCTCCAAACTACGCGCGAAACTTGTTAAGAAATTTACTTTATGCACTTTTATTCACGTTGAAATACAAATTTGTTCAGGTGTTTGTTAAAAAAAAAGTGTAATTTATCGATAAAAGTTAAAATTTACCGATAAATTTCCGAGAAATTCAGCCCATTTACCGTCAACCGCCTCCCCATTTCGCGCACACCGAAAGCGACAATCAAACAACACCCATAAAACAAATCAAAACAAAACACATTACATTACAAGAAGCGGCCACAATTCAAACGGACTTACAGCCGCGCCTCCCGACAAAGTCCCCGACGCGCAAAAACGCGGCCATAAATTAGCCGCGCGCGCGACAGATTATTTACACGCAAATTCCGCGCCGTAATTCGCGCGACGATTGTCCGCGCAACCGCCATATTTCAACCGTCGAGCGCAAACTTTCCGAACGGCCGTAAACAACGATAAAGCGGCCCGCGAAAAAGTTCTCGGCCGGGACGCGCTCGTCGCGCAATATTTCAGCGTGACGGCTGGCAACCCCCGCGCTCTGATCTATGGCCGCGTTTGTTTTTATTTACGACCGCCCCTTCTGGGCGGGTGCATAGCGCCGTTCGAGGGACTTCAATTTTCGACGAGCAGGTGAGTTCGTTCCGGGGGAGCTTTTCGCTTTTGAGAAATCGAGCGTGTCGTTTCGAATGGATGCCTGATGGAATGCGAGCGGGGTTTTTGGTTAATTTAGGAATTCTCATTGTGGGTAGGGTGATGTGGGAGTGGTTGACCATATACCAGTGATTGACTATTCCGCGGAAATTCGCTGTTTACTATTTTTACTATTACTTTTTCGAAAGATTGTCGTCTTTGAAAACTACAATTTTTACGTTTTTCTGAGAAGTGGTCAATCACTGACACATGCCCGACGTATGGTGCATTCCCTTGTTTACTTATTTGTCGGCTTTATAATCAATTCGATGTTTTGAAGTGCATCGTTCGATTTGATATCTATGGAAGTGTTGCGATATGAAATATTGTATTATATTTAACGAGTATAATTATTATTTTTCAATAAAAATGAACATATTTATTATTTTTCAAAGTGTACCTTTTTAAATGAAAAAAAAAAAATACAATCATAATCGTCTTATATGGAAACGCTTAATGTGAAATATCAGTTAACTAGAAATAATATTGCGGTCTTGGCAAAATATAATACTATGTACGTACACGAGTACTATGACATTTAAGATAAAATTAAAGAATTTCATATTAACACGAAAACATATTTTGGTCCCAAATTTTTTTTAAACATTTTCCACTAATTCAATGAGTTGAAAATTGCACAAAAATATTTTTAAATTAAAAACGACTCGATCATATTACACTTATTGGTTCATTAATTTCAAAATTGAGTAAAGAGTTGCATAGTTAGTAAACGGATAGATGACCTAACAATTAGACCATTTGACAAAGAACTGTCTTAGAATTTACCAACACCTTTTTTTTAACATTTACTTTAATTACATCATCCCATATATTTCGATGACGATATAAATATTCAAGACTTTTTGAAAATTTATCGCGATATAGGAATTTTCCCATCAGTATTTGATAAATTACCTTTCAATAAGTTAAATAATATTATTCTAACAATTACATCAATCTATAAACAGACCGCGATATTCACGACTTAACTTCAACGACCTCGGAAAAACCTTCGAATCCAACAAGACTAAACCAAAATCGTCGACCACAAAGATCCTACAATTAAAAGCCCGAAACTCCACATCGACACAAAACCCTTCACTTCCGCGACCTTTGACCTGCGAAGCTCGAAAAAACCCTCTCGATGATCAAATTTGCAGGGGGTGGACCTAACATTTATTTATTCACAATCCACGGGGGCGGACGACGTCCCGGCCGATAACGCCGCTCGTAAATATTCGAGCCCGACTTTAAACTTTAATGGAATTAGTTCCCGGCGAAGTGTTATTGGCCGCCGCGGCAGGCCTCAGGTGCTCGCAATAAACGCCCATTACCAATTATTAATATGGCCGTTTGTCGCCGCCTAGCGAGACGATCCGAGCCGTGTGCACCCCGTGAACGTTTCGCCTAATTAGAAAACGTTTCGATTCTGGAAGTGATGGGTTTTGTGTGTTGTGTATGCGGTGTTTGCTAAGACCAATTAGGCCGGTATGGCAATTGGGCCAATTACCTGATTTTTCCTAGTTTTTAAATTTTCGATTGATACAACAATCGAATGAGATTTATACGGATGTTTTTAGAAATTTGGACTTGGTTTTTCTTTTGAACAAAAAATATTAAAAAAAAAACTAGTTTTCATTTACTTCGGTAATTTTTTGTTAACTTATGATGTATTTTTTTACTGATAACTGTATTCCTAATTAAATATATAGTAAGCAAGTAAAAAAAAAGTTTTGATATTATATTATCTTTCATTTGTAAATTATCAGTGTGCAAGTGTGAAATTTTAGTTCCAAACAACATGACCCATCACCTATTTAAGGCTTTACTTCGGAGACCTTTGGGCTACCTTTATATGGTTTCTATTTTTTTTTTTTGAATGACTAAATAATATCTAAATTTCAAATATTGATAAACTCAAAGAATATTAAATTATTTTCAAATCAAATTTTTTTTTAAATTTAGAATGTACTAATTTAATATTTGTTCATTATAAAACTATTGGTATTGATGGTGAATCAAATGTTTATAATTACCTTTCAAAGCAGGGAACAATGGTTGGCTAAAATGTGTTAGATGCGACAAATGTGGCGGGAAAAATAGTGGCGGTGCCGCCCTAGGAGCTGAACCTTCCAAAGGCCTAAAACCTCCACCACTGAAAACAAAAACCAACATATTATTCAACATCACTTAAAAAATATCAATTTCAAATACATATATGCAACACAATCAAACCATATTTCTAACCTCAAAAATCAACACAATTCAAATTCGACCAGGAAACTCACAAAACAAATTCTAATAACGCACCCATCGAACACCAATAAGCCTACATAAGAATAAACACATTTCGTATACACAAAACGTTATTATGAGATAAGCGAGCGCGGTAAATTTTAATTATAGCGACAAGTGGGCGTCGAGGCGCCGCCCCGCCATCTGCCGCCCGCCCGATGAATTATGCAGCAACAATTAGTTTTAATAATCCGCTAAGATATGACAGATTAAATACGACAACGGCAAATTCGGTAACGGAGTGAAACCATTAATTATGTGTAGAGGGCCCGGGTGACGCCTCTGCCGAACCCCACCCCCGCCCGCCGTTCGTCTTCTTGATACCTTTGAAAGTGGAGTGCGCCAGGGGCGGGTTGTCGTCGGTTGTGAGCGATTAATTTTCGAATTTGGTCGTTTCGTTTTTGTGTTTGATTGGTTTTGAATGTAATTTTATTTGTGTGTTGTGGAATTGAGTGTTTTTTTTATATATTGTTTGTTTTGATACGGTACGAATTGGGGATCTTGATGAAAGTAGTTTATCTGCGTGGTTTTAATATGTAAAAAAGTATCCAATGTTTAAATTACGATTATATTACACGAATACTTCATGGATCTTTAAAAATGATACAAAGAAGGTGACTCTTAAATAATTTGCTAAACAGTTTCAACGGTATACAATTAAACCTCATTTACGATTGTAGCTTAGCAAAGGATTTATGAATACTTGAAATGGCGTACGTGACAAAAAATCTGAAATCGGTTTATATGTTCTATATGCCAACGCCATTTTTTTTTTAAATATGGTCAAAGTCCCCAAAATCAGTTTTTCATAGTGTATATCAACTTGTATCGGTTGTATGCGCCACTACAAGAATTTCTAGACAAAAACTGTTGTAACTTAAAAATGGCACTTAAGTCTTTTTATTTCCGGTATTCATATATGTATCACAGTTCAAGTGTAAACTTTTGTTTGTTTACACTCATACTAGTTTGGGTATACCTAAGCTATCGATTTCAATTGTCAAATTTTACCTACATATACTTGCGTCTTAACTAAAAACAGACGTCATAAGTATCTTGCTTGGGTTAGGTTGGATTAGCGTTTTAGCTTGAGTTGTGAAAACTTGTTCAAAACAAACTCTCAAAGTTCAAATTGACACGACGTGTAAACACTACGCATATTTCTCGATCATTACTTGACATATCAATTTCCACCTTATTGATATTTAGCATAAGAGCATTATCTAAGTGCAAACAATATAAATTGTCGTACCACATTAACAATTGTATTAGAGCTAATTAAAAGGTGTATAAACAGACCAGTTTGTTCGTGCATAAAAGAAGTGGACACTCAAACTGTAACATATGGATTATATCCCTTATATAATCACAGATTTCTGTTTGTCTGTCGTCTGTTCGAATGATACTCGCGACTTTTTCGCGAATATGGTCTTTACGCGTATATAGTTATCGTCTACAATATGATACTTATTACCTACTGCCTCTGGCTTTGCCTATATAACGTCTGGTGACAATAACAAATAAACTATTTTGATTTTATTGATTAAATATTAAATATTCAAATCGGGTACGGGCATCGGGCAGCCGATGTTGCTAACATCGGGCCTATTCACTAGTGAATGATAACGACGGTACATACTACTGAACTTTTCAACATTCAAAACGCACAGTATTCATTTGAATTAACTTTTTCTTGACTTATCAAGCATAATACTAAAATTCACACCAACAATTAAATATTTGCATATTCAAAACATCTCGTGTTACATTCACGACTATCCGAATCCATTTTTCCCGACATCCCTGCATAATTCAACACACGCACAAACCCCACATGCAAATCCGCCTCAGCAGCCCACGCGCGCCGACCGGCGAGATTTGGTCTGCGGACGAAGAGGAACGTCCTTCGCCATCTTGCTAATTGAATTACCCGACATCCTGGCACGAGACAGGCTCAAAGGGGCCGGTGCAGCGAGAGCCCAGATTACGACCGCTCAATAATTCAGAAGGCGACACCCTCCCGCGCCCACTGTTTGCCCGCCGCCACCATCTTGGCACTATCCCGTGGGCCCGTGGCCATTTTAAACGGGACAGTGGCTAATCCGACAATCCCCGCGCCAGGGGTGGGTCGGGAGTCGTGTGTGGAATGCGTTTCGAAGGGGTCCGGTGCATCTTCAAAGACAAGGTGTTCGCCGGAGCGAAACTTCGTGACGGGTGGCCATCTTGGACGGGGTGTTTTGTATGGTGATCGAAAGGGGTTTTGATCTTTTTGTGTGTGTGTTTTATCTTTGATAAGTGTTGATGAATCGTGTATGTATCCGATGATTTGTGTAATCATTTATTGCTGGATGAAAAATTTTCAATTATTTTTCTAATTTTTCTGGAAAGTATTGAATTTATTCAATTGATAGTTCTCATTTGATGATCTATTAAGTTTAAGTCGCTTACTTCTGAATTTAAGTGTTTCAATTTTATTTTATTTGTTGGTGTATTTTGAAAAATCAATGATTTTATTCACGCGTTTTATATTTTTAAAAATTTAATTTTAATATTTCATGCGTTCTTTTCTATCTTTCGGTTTTATTAAATAACATTTCGGTACTCAAATTTTTAATTAAATTCTCACTATCATGTTCTATTTTTACCCATAAATCCCTATTTTCTATCTCTTCTAATATATAACATTGTGACAACTTTGGTCGCGAAATATATCAGTAAAAGCCGAATCTAAAAAAAAAAAATAGTTTTGTTTGCGTTTAGTTCAATTATGCTTGTAAATGTGAACAAATATTTTCATACATGAAATTTATTTTAAGTAAGAGAAGAAGAATAACTATCAAAGATTTAAACGCTTAAGGTAACTAACTAGTGACTAAATTGACGTTAAAAATTCAGCACAAAGAGTGCTATTGGTAGCTTGATAATTATATATTATTTTTTCAATGAAATCTATCATATTATTTAAAAGGTTCATATATTTATAGTTTATAGATAAGTATGAAAACTTGTTTGTCCGAGTCAGTTTTGAAATGACAACATATAGAATTTTCTTCACCATTTCCGCATACACATCAGTCAATTTCCACTCGCACAAAAATCGACCAGAAACCACCGACACAAACCCGCATTAAAATCCTCGCCAATCTCCCGAATTTCCCATGGGAAAAACGATTAATATTCGGATCGTATCAACCCTTAAATTCAATAATTCTCGAATTGCGACACGCTTTACCCCTCCGCTCGCACAGTAATCGCATACACACGCACGTGCTCGCAAGGAACACCTTATAATGAATAAATGACGACGAAACGTACCTTACTTATGTACGAATGTAATACGTACGGCTTGCGTCAATTTGTGTAATACACATAACGCGCTGATGATTAACATGCTAATGAAATTATGTTTGTTACGCGGAGCAGAAGCACGCGCTCAAACGTAGTTTGTTAAAGGTGAGCATATCGTCTTAAATATGTTATTCGTTGTTGGGTGTGGGGTTTGTGAATCGGTATTGCCGGATTTGTGTTTGCTGAAAGATGATTACTTTCGGAAATATCTGTCGTTTTTGATTTTGAAATAGTTTAGAGTCGGTGGGATTAATCAGAATGATAAGCCAGTCCGTGGCGGTTTGAATCGTAATGGTGTTGATTCAAGCTTCTGGTATGATTCCGTTTTTTTAATGTATGCTAGATCGTCTCAAATTTGTTGTTTAACCATTTGATTAGAAAATAAGAGTTAAAATCTCTCGTTAATGAGACTATTTCAAAAAATGGTTGTGATTATAAGCCCTATCTATCGATCGCCGTATAATATGACAAAAAGAACGAAAAAACTTGCCGATAATACAGTAATTCGAACGGGTCCATATTTTTTTCAAATTGAATTAATCATAGATGAAAACTCGGGATTCAGTAAATAATTTTTGAAAAATAATTGATTTTTTTCGGTCTAAGTGCGAAACGTCGTAGCTTTAAAAGTCCATTTATTTCATATTTTTTTCAAATTCAATGTATTCTGTTTGTATTGAAAAATTAATATATGGTTAATTGAGACGTTACGCTTCATTAAAAAATCTTTAAAAGTTAATGAAAATTTTAAAAATAAAATTTAAATTTAAAAAAACAGATTTTCGTACAAATCGAATCAATTCTTTAACAATGTAAAACAACGTCATCGCGCGGGATAGAAAATTAACACGAGGGAATGGGCTATCGGGTTCTGGCCTTGTCCTCCACCTCCACAATATTCAGCCGCAAATAACCTGAATAATCTTCATAAAACAACATTACTTAGGTGGTAGGCTGAGCTCTACGAGCTACACAAGACGCTTGTATAATCCGCTTGTAAGATTACAAGAACCTTCCCCTTTACAACAACTCACGCGACCCGAACACACCTCCCTAACTAACTTTTACCGATTGCCATAATCGCTTTTATCATTGTTCTATCTTCAGATTTCGATTAGTTATATCAGTGGATATCTTAATTTTCAAACCAATCAAATTAATTCAACATTAATAAGTCTGTAAAATTAAGTTTTAATGATTTCAAATTCTAATTTAACATGTAAACTATTGTTATACGCATTTATCGTATTGAGACGAATCGTAAAAATCAGATTGGGACAGTTTCGAAAACAAATTCAGGTAGTAATTTTAATCGCGGCAAAGTTTTCGTGTTTGAATAATGAATATACGGCGGCATTGTCGATCCGGAGTGATGATACTCCCAGCCTGAGGTGATGTTTGTTAATTTAGAGCGGATTTCGCGATAATTAGGATTACGTGTCGGCATATTGAATTAGGGGCGCACATACACACCGGTTCCATACAATAATACATGGCGGTAAGCGCGCGAGTGCGATTAAACGCGACCCCTAATCACAAATCTGATTTGTAGATTTGAAATTAATTCTTTCGTTGTTTTAGGTTTTCGATAATATTTGGATTTATTTTAATATTATTTGTATTAGTTTGAATTATCTATAGTAATTACTATAATTCTTCACCTTGTATAAAGTGAAGGATCATCTGTATACAAGATATTTTTTTTTTTTTTGGAAAATGACATTTCTTTCAACATGATCATATTTTTAATGATATTTAACGATTTTTAATTAATGTTGATAAAAATTAAATTAAGATTTTACTATTTTGTATTAAACGACCAATACATCATTGATAAATATATGATCATTTATTTGTTAAGTTCAAATGTGCAGAGCAGTGATTTATAAAATGTATACATGAGAAACAATTTAATTCAGCGAGAACGCTGATACGTTAAAACCGTACAGTATGAGACTGTAGGTAATAATTCGGTAATTGCATGAATAATTAAGAGGGATCGACTGTAGTGTTGTGGATGATTAAGTCGACTGCGAGAAGCCGAATAAACAGAGTACACACCGTACAACATTAATTTAATACACCAATTACCAAAATACGTTTGACAAATTATAACACATTCGAATAATTTTTTCCCCCAAAACCAATCCATAGAACACGTCAAACTTTAAACAATAAACCAAAACACTACAAAAGCACTTTATTAACGCAAATAAACACAAATGCATAATTGAAGTGTCAGCGCCACGCCCCCGTTCGAAAATGCGGTCGAAAGACGCCACCGAGCGACCATACACCCCACACACCGACGCCGCATATTTTATTCACGAAAAACGGGGCCAGGTTGGTAGGCATGAAGAAAAATCACCCCCTCGGCTTCCTCCCCCGCAGTTAATGCCCCCGTCCGCCCATTTAGAAAATGTAAACTGGTTTTCTTGTAAAAAATTAAATTTGGCGAGCAAAGCCGCGGCCGCCCAAAGGCGGTGCGACTCATTCACTATTTAAGAGGCAGACATTAACATTTTTGCCGCCGCCGCCTTGTGGAACAACGTTGTTTTTTTCTTTCCTTTTTTTCGTCTTCTTCTTCGTTTTTTTTATTAACGTTACCATTTCATCCACGAAGGCGGTGGCTCCGCGGGTTAGTGGGTGACGTGTTTGATTCGTTTAGGTTGATGTTTCTTTCAATTTGTTAGAAATGAAATAGAAAATTTTTTTATATTTCATTTTTACAGAAATATAAAGATCTACTTATATGTTTTTTTAATGAAAACTTAAAAAATATATATGACATAAAATATATTTCTGGATATTATGATAAAAATTCTTGTCTCCTTTGCAACATTTTGAATTTATTTATTTATTTTAGATCAACTTTATTTGATATGAAAATCGAAACATACATTTCCATCATCACTATAAGTAATTATATGAACTAATAAAAAAATTAATTCAAAATTGAAAAAAGTCATCAATATCAAATCTGTACTAGGTTGTAACAAATTAAGTATGAAATTTTTTTCAGCAATGAATAAATCGTAAGGAATCGACCGCTCCGATTTTTGGGTACATTAGTTAATGAAAAATGAAAATTTAATGAAAATTTCATAAAGAAAAAGAGTAAAGAAAGAAAATTCGATGCGAAATATGAGTGAGGCTACAATTTTCCTTGAGTCGTAAACTTTCCGTTGTTTTTCCCGTCGCCTCTTCTGTCCCGCTCGAACGCCCACCTCTGCCGATTTCCCGTCCCTTTCCAGAGTTTTCCCCCTGTCTCCCATTTGCATTTTTATATTATCAATTTAAAAAGGCTTTGCTTTTTACTATTCGAGTTTCCACATAAAATCTCTAATAGCCGGGCAGACGGCGTAATCGCTTGATGAATATTACAAGACTTTGTTTACGGTCCATAATTGATATTATATCCCGCCGAATATCTTGTATACAATATCATTATACATTTCCAACGCTGGAAATAATTTATTTTCCCACCCCTGGCGAACCCCGCTGCGGAAAATAATCAGTTATGAATATTAAATCGACTCACTTTCTATACGCAATGATAATCCGGAGTTCTCTCGTTCGTTCGCAAAACGCAAATTCGATCCGAGTCGTATTCTTTCAATTACGTTTATGCGATGAAAACGGAAAAGCGAACGGGAAAACTCTGTATGTAAGTACACAATATCGCATGTTAAATTGAGGATCAGATCGTCTGTACGGTTTGAAAATCCCGTTTTCCCTTTTTTCGGTACCGTGTCGGGTATTATGTGAAACGCGTTTACCATTTATGTCTGTTGCGACAAAAGCCTTTTCATTTTGTTTCGAATACATATTGGTTTTTTTATTCGAATTTCATTTTTTTGAAATACACCCAATCTTCTTTTTATATTACTCCGAAATAACACAGTTCACGGAAGAAGAACCGAATATTTTTTTACGCTTTAACATGGTATGAAAATAATTCAAAAAATTACTATAATGCCACAATGGTAGGGTTCAATAAATAATTATAGTTATTAAATAAATAAAAAAATCGATTTTTTCGATGATTTTACGTAGTGAAATTTTTCACATTACATAATTTTTATTTATAAAAATTACTTTCCATCCATATGTATTATACTTTAGTACATTTGTATGGAAATAATATCAAAATGTACTAATTTTATATGGTCACCATACATTTTTCACACTGTAGTTTCTGGAACGTACCTTCCGTGTAAAAAAGGATTAGATGTATATAAAGGATATCATTACCGGGAAATTTTTAATATTTGATAGTAATTAAAAACGATTTTTTCGTGTTTCGAATATTTTTGAAAAGCATTGTTGTTTTTTTAGAATCTTTGGAAAGTCAAGTTTTGGAAGTTTTTATGAGCATACAGAATTTTTTTGGAAAATATTTTTAGTAATGTTTTTTTCAGCTTCTCGTTAATTATTTCAATTATTATGAGCTGATGTCCCAATCAATGAAATTGAATATAAAATTTTTCTACAATCACAAACTCAAACTTTTCTTATTACAAAAAAATTAACATCTAATACATTTACTAACCATTTTTTTAATATAAAATGACTACTCAAATCATCAACCACCACTTTAAATCATAAAAAAAAAACATTTCCGCGCGATGATTTCATCACAATACGAAAACTCTAAGAACACAAATCCCATCACAATCCCCACCCCCACTTTGAAAAATGAGACAACGGACAAAATGAAACGAAATTCGCATCAAAAAATCACTTCAATATGAATAAATCAACTGCGAAGCGATCCGCTGCGGCCGGACAGTTCTCCATTATGAAAAATCATTAAGAAACAAATAAACGTAATTGGGTCCGTCCTCGCGCCATCTTTCGAAATTCCCGAAAAGGGTGGCGCCTCACCCTTCCGGCGTTTCTTAAATAATTAACCAGTCAAATTTCCTGCACACAGCAGCGCCAGAAAAATAATCCGGCTTTACAAATTATGGAAAAAACGACGAAAACCCGCCGAGCGACGCGTAATCTTTCGGTCCGCCCATTAAACGAATTGACTTTTGCGATGCGGTCCGAAAATATTGCTCCGGATGGTTCGATATCGTAATTGTTCATTTTTTCAATTATTAATTTGGATTGTTTTAACGATTTTGTGTTATTTGTATTGGTTTAATATCAAGGATTCATATTATTTTTTTTTTTTAGTAAGAGAAAGGAATTGTTTTGTATGAACATTCGAAAATCAATTTCAGCCGGATTTATGGAAAATTTATAATCGACAAATTTTTGAATATAAGTTTTTAAGCTTATTTTGATTCAATCTAATTAATTTTTATAATAATATTAGTAACTTAATTAATTCATCTCGTCATCAACACCAATTATACATTTTTAATATTTCGATATAAATATTATTTGAATATGATTCGCGGTTCCCATTTTCTTTATTTACTTTTTAAAAATAATCTTTCATTTTCTTTCATTCATATTGGAAATTTATTTATAAAAGGTTTTTGAATCTTGCTAAGATTTTTCATTAGATTATAGTAAAGTTTCTTTAATGATTCATTCATATTTTTATTAAAGTTCAATAATCTTCAATCGACTAATAACCAATATTTTGATAAGAAATGCTCATAAAAAATTACATTTCCTTTATCATATCAATATGAAAAAAATTCGATGATTTTGAAAAAACCATATTGTGTATTAAAGACTGTTTAAGTTTCATATATGTAATTCTAAAATTTTGAATAAGAATGATATTCAAGCTTGGTTATATTTAAAGAAAATCTTTTGAAATATTGTAAATTTATGATATTTTATGAAGGAAACGTGCATCGAAATAAACGTGAAAAATGTTGGCATAAATTTTCGCACCACACTGTACTTGGCTCGAGGAGCCGTCAGCTTATTTTCTGGGCCGCATTTTAAAACGACGCGTTTTTCCAAAAAGGAATTAAGCGGGATGGAAGTGAATTATGGAGGACGGAGCACAATGGGCAAAACGGGAAGAAAATATTATACGGCTCGCATTAAAACACCTCGAAGCATACAAATTGAAACAATGTCGTAAGAATTTCTATTCTGAATATCAATCATGTTGCAATATAATGTCCCATGGTAAAGAAATAAATGTATGCATTGTTATGTTTAATTAATTGTATTTTTTGCAACGTTTAGGTAGACTGTACTATTTCAAGAAAAATAACTTAAGCTGTATTGCGGGAGAAAAATTGGGTTAATGTATTTTTAATCCTTTAACATTCTGTCGGAACTGCTTCTTTTCGCCCTTTCATATAATACACATTTTTATTAATAACCTTGTTATTATATTATGGACATATAAATATATAAACATCAATTTGTGAAATATTATGAAAAAGACGAACAAATTGAAGAATTTCTGATACTAATTAATTTTATCGAAACAACCTTATATTTTGATCTATCATAAGTACTTCTCGAATATATTATAATTTTTTTCAATAATCCTGGTTAATTTTCAATAATTCCAAAGTCTCAATAACACCTGTTTTCCTGTCGTCGTTCTAGAATTTCTCATCCTTCGATCCTAGCAAACAGACGCCGAAGAGAAATTAGTATATTGACATTACAAATTTGTGTTCATCTCCCGAATTGAATATTACATTTGGCGTGATACCGCGCACAACTCTGCACAGGACCGCACTGCAAAGCCTCTCTTTAATATTTGATTATTTTTAGTTTCTAATTAGTCAATCCTTTTGTTATATTCGTGATAAACGAATGCTTCATTTTGTCATTTGAATCATTATATAGCATGATTTATATGGTGAAATACGCATCGCAAAAAAAAATGTTAGGTATAAGTTAAAAAATAGTTTTACACTATCATAGATTTGTTTTCGTGAAACAATAAAACCGTAATCAAATTGAATGAGTTTTTCGAGAAATTTGGTATCAAAAATCAAAAAAAATTAAAAGAAACAAGATACTTGTCATCGTATCAAATAACGAAGATCTATCTATTCGGAAACATCCTAGCTGACTTATTTATTTAGAATTATCAATTCATAAATGTTTTTATTGATACTAGTACGGGCCTGTTCTTAGTCGACACAAATTATACCTTTATGTATCGAATTAATAAATTTAGCTCAATGAAGGCGTCGCGTTACCTGAGAGGGCACATTGAGCATAGTGATACGTTTTGAATTCAATTTTGAATACACATGTTATATTTACACACGAACACATATAATATTATATCTACAATAATTTCATACACAAACAAGCACAAATCTTCGATCTATTTTAACTTATTTTCACATTGAACTCTTCTGATTATCAATATAAAACAATAATGAAAAACTGCTATTGAAATTTAATAAAAATTAACTCTGATATAAAAAGCGATTTTATATAAGCGTATAAAACGTTTCAGCCAATATTGACTACTAATTACGCAGTTCAAAGTATACCGTCTGCTATTTAAAGTAGTATCATAGTGATATTGGTGTAATTTAATATTTACATTTACTTATAGAATTGTATATTCAGATATTTTTAAAGATCCCTTAAATTTTAAATTCGCCACTGATTAAAAGTACCTTGGCTTGTTAATTAAATTCGAACATAAACATTTGTCCGGCCAGTCGTAATTTGTTCTAAAGATAAACAGGCGGCCCTTTATATAATATAACGTGATAAATGAGGGATACAGAACCAAAAATACGAATTTTCAAGCAAACGAACTTATAGAAAATCTAAGGAAATATAACATATTGTTATTACAATACAAATTCAAATTATATATTCCGAACATGAGTGTAATCGTATAAGTTTTGATTTATTCTTGATTTTCTTATCGGTTAAGGAAATGATGGTACACAAGTTTTATATTAATTTAAAGATGGAAATAGGGTATTTTGAATCTACACCCCTTAAATATGAACAGACAAACAGACACTGGGGTGGAAATATCGAATCGGGCACAAAGTCAACTCGACTAATAGGGTTTTTCGCGTCAAAATCTCAAAGATCGACTCGAAAACGTTCGTAATTGATCTCGAAGCCCGTGTAAATAATGCAAAATAATTAATTACGCTTTGAGCACTCGGCCTGAGAGGTAAATCCAATTACGAAAAGTATCGAGTGACTTTTTGATATTCATAAAGTCATATATTTGTTTCTCGTTCGTCCAAGTGTTGTTTTTTTCATAAGTTCAATTTCGCTATTGTGCGGTTTATATCTAAAAATTACTACGTTGTTAATAGATTTAAATTGTAACTAGATTTGTCTAGTTGTAACTAACATCAGTCGGATGAATCTTTTATTCAATTGGCGCATGTAATTGTAGAATGTATTATGCGGAGTGCTTTGAGAACGATTTTAATGCAATATTGCCAAGTTAGAATGAAAATTATTAAAAATTAGTACTTTGATCATTAATTCAATGTACTTCGATTGATAGATATATAATCAAACTCAAAAAAAATATTATAATTATTCGATTGATTACTTCAATGTATCTGACACAAATCAATTATCAACTCATAACATTTTAACTAAACGAATCATCCACATACATACAACCGAAAAATTCATCACTATGAACAATACAATACATATAATACACAAAATACATGAAAGATCCAAAAGAGGGGAGTATCGCGGACGAGCGAATAAATGAATAATTCCTTTTGGCAGCGAAATATGATCGCAGTAGGAGATTCTTTCAAACGGCGAATCAACCTACAACGTGATTATGGAGTTATTTGCCTAATTGTAGAGAGCCGGGGGCGAAGGCCCGGGCGCTGCGCCCCCCGGGGGCCCACGCCCCCTGCACGCCCGCCCCCGCCACCAGGAAAATGATAATTCCATAATTTCGCATAATTTCACGACGACGCCCCCTCTAAGTTCGGGAGGGATGTGTTGGCGTATGGTCGTTTTATTTTTTTTGTATGTTTTTTTGATTCGAATTAAAATCATTGTTGGAAATATTTTCAGGATGAGAATTAAATTGGAATTGTATACATTATATTTTATTTTGTGTTTATTATGTGAACGTTCATACTTGTGTTGATTATATTATAAAATTTTCGAATGATAATTAGTCATCATAGGATTTTGATTATTTTCGAAGAAAAAATCTGAAAATTGAAATTATACTATGAAGATAAACTATTAATTGTCAATCATCTGAATACAGTCCATGAACATTATCGTTGCACTTTAAAAAAATATTGGTAAACGAAGCATTCATCAGAATCATTTGTAAGCTGCTTATATTTACATATTATATTTTTCAATATTTTCGTTTAGATAGAAAATTTAATCAAATAAATATAAATATATTTGCCAAATTAAAAAGTAAAATCATATTTAAAATAATCCCTGCACTTAACTAATTATTAAAACTACCACACAATAAAAATACACCCAAACAAAACATACCCGACCGATCGAACAAAATAAACGCTTCGAATTAATTTCAGTTTGGCCACAAGCACACTTTTACAAGTACCCCCCATGTAATTTTTTTTCGCCACTCGTCCCGACATCAAAAGCGCTCTCTTTGAGGACGTCTTTCATAATTCTATGCAGTCGGGGAAAAAACTTTGCATTTTCTGATTCGATTCGCCGCAATTTTCTCTCGTTCGGAAAGTTCCCTTTTGGAAGCGCCATAACAAGCTTTGGCCTCTGCGGTGGTGGTGACGAGCTAACTTTTTCCACCGGCAATACCCCCTTCTGTCGCTTATTTCATGTTTATTTATTTATTCGTTGTTTTTTCCGAGAGCCGAGACACCTCAAAACCCTTTCAGAATGATACTGGCGTGAATATTGCATCGATTCGGAGCGAAAATTTGAAGATTTATGTTCTATAGTATCGATTTCATGTGTGGGTAAAAAAATCGCGACCCACAGTTGGGGCGAGTGTCGTTCGACGGGTTGGCTTCATTACCAGCAGCTCGAGCTAAAGCAATTTTAAAGAAGTCCGCAAACGTGCAAAAGGGACAAATACCGCAAAACACAGCGAAAACGAAAGAGACGGCGAGATTGTAGAGCTCGCTTTCACCCATGCACAGGGGTGGGCTCCCGGTGGAAGGGAGGTCTAATATCATTCCCGGCTACTTGCTTAAATAATATTTCAAATTCAAAAAGCAAAATTTATATCCGCGCAAAGAAAACCTGAAATTGAATTAATTCGCTACGTAGCCGGGATCGAGGGGGGTTCGAGGGGAGGCTTTGCCTTTCGGCTTGCGGGGTTTTCAGCGATGTGTACGCGGTCAATCGCATCTGGGGGTGGTTGCCACCCCTTCAATCTTCGGTGTCGATTTGGAAGGTAAACGTTAAGGGTATACTGCTAGAATAGTGTGATATACTTCGAATGTTGATTTTTAAAAATTTCCAATCCACTCTGATACATTTCAACTATTATATTATAAAATGACAATATCAACATATGTTAAATAAAATTTTCATAAAAATGATTGAGTTCAACGTTTCGGGATACCTTTGTTTATAAAAGATTTAATCGAATGCCTTATATAATAACATGACGACGTATATCAAATCGAATATTTCGGGCAAAAAAGATATTCCGTATTATTTTCATAAAGCTCAGAACCTGGGCGTATCGACTAAGAACTGATTCGGTCGCTGAAAATATCCTTTTTAAAATCATGGCTATTATTTGTTTTGATGTCAAAAGGATTTAAGGCCACCTGGGAGTCGGGTAAGTAAATTGAAATCAACTATGGAGCTCCGCTTCGATAAAGACAAGGGGGATGATAAAAACCAAACATAATACATTATATAAAATGAAATTTCATAATTCATTTTACATCGATTTTGAACGTTAAATATTCTAAAAGTATATATCATTTTGTGATTTTAATAATATATGAATGATGAGGAAATCGACTTTTTTTGTTTACGATAATGACGTGGTTTTACGTAAAAGAAACGTAAGTACTATGATATTACGTAGTAGGAATCGATATACTCATCAATTTTTAAAATGATTCAATAAAGCACCGAAGCCTTCGAAATATCGAAAAATAGATTGTGTATGGATTTTATTATTTACAAACCCATAGATGTATACGCGAACAATTCTACTTATGAAAAATTGACATAAAATATGATATTGACTGACGTTTCCTTTCTCGCTAAGAGGCTTTGTGTATTTTCACATTTTTCCCATTGCCTTGATTCACTTTGCTCCTCTCTCTATTCGATATTGGACCCGAGAAAGTGTATTAAAATCGGAAATTTCATTCCGTTTATTGACTTCGATCCCGCCGGGAATATGGATCAGACTGAAATGTTTCAACTTCGTACGCCCGGCTCCTGTCCATTATGCATGTGACGTACCGTGTTTTATTTTCGAACACATCGAATCACAAAAAAAAGCAACAAACGATTTCAGGACGGGCCCAAGCGAGTGAAAAATTGGGTTTCCCTCATTTTTTGTGCGAACCGAATTAGTTGGGCATCATTAGCGCATCGCTCGCATGACGTTTATTCAATTATACGGGATAATTTTTAGTTCCAAAACGGATGACGTAAAATGATTAATTTCAATGAGTCCTGGATGTGTGTGTGTGCGCGGGACTGAAACGCTCCTGGTGATACACGGCCCTAATCAACATTTAATTAATTCAAATTTCATCAGCAGCGCTCGCAAACCTTTTCTGACGTCGTGTTATGGATGAAAATTTGATTTTGGGATTCGTTAATATTATATGGAATGTATTATGAAAATTTTATAAAGTTAGTACTGGATGATTCTATATTTCTGCATGTTTGAGTGCGACTTGAACTTTTCGCGGTAATTGAGTGGAAATATGCTTGGAAATGTTGAAAAGTTTATATAAATTATTCATACGTGTGATTGGAACGAAAACAGTTTGGATGCATCTGATGTATTATACAAACTCAATTGTCAGTGTTTTGTTTCTTTCTTAATTTCCATGCTTGGTTTTAATTGGACTAACTCTCACATATTTTTTAATTAGAAGATTGATGGGATCATCATCAATTTAGTCGCGCTTATAATGTTTATTGGATGCATAAAAACAACTAAGAATAATCTATTCAATTTGAATGTAAAAAAGTACCTAATGAATTGAATAAAGAATTTTGACATTATAACCAACACATGTTATTAGAGACTAACTTTTTTTTAAAAATTTCATTTTGAAGATATATATTTTCAAATATGATTCGGTTCGATTTTTTTAATTACATTTTATCGGACAATTAATCATATAATTATTGTCGATAATTCGAACATTCGACTTCGTTTACATACAAGCAATCGGATTCAAAATACACGACAAATTCTATTAATTTGCTATTCATCGTTTATTTTTAGCACAAATAATTGCGCATCTGTCAAAATCTTAGAGAATGAGAGAGCACAGCGTCTAAAACATTAAACTAATCAAGAGTTATGATGTCACTCTGCGTACATATTCTGGACTAATTACGCCTCTGTGCGACAGGGCCGTACTCTTGCGCACACTAACAAACAATTAAAAAATTGACCGAGGCCATTAATAAACCGGCGACCGTTTCAGTTTTGACACGTATTTTAATTGACATCCAAGATACGATGTGATACTCGCGTTCGGTACCCGTGAAATTGCGTTTAATTGTATATTTTGTGTGTTTGTATAATACTGAACGTATTCGTTAATTGCTGGTCTTTTTATATCGAATTGTTTAGGTTCAATTCTTGATTTTTTTATTTATTCCTATAATATTCTCTAGGGAAAAAATCAATCAAGTTACATCACAAATATCTATATTCGTAATTATTCATTTTATATATTATGTAAAAATACATTTTTTATGGAACGCAATGTACAATATTTGTTGGGCAATTTGCAAATAAGATGAAGACGCGAAGCGTGGAGCGCGCATAGAGAAAAAGAGAGTGAATAATGATTATAATAAAAACGAAAAATAAAAAAAAAATGCGAAAAAACGAGGAGAGTAGGCCATTAACGAAATTCGGCCGCGCTCGCGAAACTCGGCGGTGAAAAAACTTAGTTTTCCCGGATAAAAATGCGTAACAGAATAAAACGATAAATGCAATTTGAAACTTAAAAGGGACGTGAGTTTTCCTCAAAGGAAAATTGCGCGCCATTTTTGCCCGCGCGTAGTGGGAAAATTCGACGTCGGCTCGCAAACGAGGTTAGAATTTATTACGGGGACCCGTTTGAGGCCCGCCCCTGCTCCTTGCCGCCATGTGAAAAATGCCTTTTCAATTTTCGCTATGGGAAATTCGCTTAAAATTGGGCAGGGGCGGGCCCCAAGAAAAAACGCTGTGTGTATTGTGCGCGATCAAAAACCGATCTATAATTTGCGATTTTTCACACTCGATATTTGATAGAATTTTATTATATTTTAAATTATAACTATCAATATTATACATCATTTTTTAATAATTGAACTGTACAAGTTACTAAAAAGATATATGATCTAAAAATATCTTAAAACTTATAACTTTAATTATTCAAAAAAAAAAAATTTTTTTAGATTTATCTTTGTTTTATTGTATATCATGAAAAAAAAAATGAAATTACCATCGAAAAAGTTTAATTATAATATTTAATAGATATTTATTTAATTTTAATAATTTAAATAATTCATATTCAACTTTTGTAATCACATCCCGTTTGATTTTGAAAAACAACAGTTTCGACTCAATTTTCATCGAATCTCACTGAAGAAAGCCTCAAAAACGATCACTAACATCAGAAAAAATTAAAATAATAAACACGAAAAGTCGGAAACCTTATTTTTAATATATATATCAAGCAGAAATCCGATTTGGCGATGTTTGTCGGGCGTGTCGATGCGATTATGTGTGCGCGCGCAACGTGCGAATTTCCATACAAATTCGCAGAAGGCTGTGCCGAATTATCATGGCGCGTAATTGGTTTTCTCCGACGGGCGTAAATTCAATATACAAACGCCCGTCTCTCTGGCTCCGTCTTCTCTGTAAAAATTATTCCGTTTCTTCATTAGTATTATGCAAAATGATACGGCACGGAATCCGCCATTTTATAATTGCAATCTAATTCAATTTTGCCCGCCGACGGAAGAAAAACTCGCCCGTCTGAATATACACGTTCGTAATTTGTATAAACATTTATTTTAAATAATATGTTCGATGTAAATTTGTGTATTTGTTTTTTTTTTTCGGTGAATGATTTAAAAATATATGTATTTAAAACGCATTAAATTTCATTGAACGGTTTCAATTTATTATTCTGATTGATTTTCGACGATGCATCAAATGTTTTTGAATCGCATCAATGAATCAATTGTGTTCCTGCGTTAATCCTTTCGGATGGTATTAATTAATTTTTAAAAATTGAAAAACTCGCTTATAAACGACACAATACAACACAGCACATGTGTTTAATTCAAACCAATTTCTGCGTTAATTTAAACACTAATTACCGCCGAGGAGCCCTTAATTCGCTAGAATACCAAATGTACACGTACATGAGACTTCATATACACGTATTTAATTTATTTATTGTGTGTTGCATGAAATTCGTTACAAATTAGATTATATGAAACTAGTTAAAAAGAGAAAACATTATATTAATCAAATTTTTACAATATTTGATATTTTTCCGTTCAAAAATTGTTATTGAATTCGAAATATGGAAACTAATTCAATCTCGTCATCGAAATGGCAAAATTCAAACAGAAATCGTTGATTCAAAACGAAGCGAGAAATGCAATAGTCGCGTTTCAATTTTGCGGCGCGAATCGCTTTCGGCGAAACCGACCTAAGCGCATTATGGTAATTTCACAATTTATGTTCAATTAGAGTCAATTGAGCGCTGTGTTGTCAGCAAACACATTCGAATCGCCATATTTCGACTTCGGGCGAAAAGAGCGATCGATCTGCAAATATTGTTAATTCGCACGATGACCACGATCGACGCTTACTGCGATATTTTTAATGTTTACGCTAAAAATTTCAATGTTTTTCATATTAAATTCAACAGATTGACAAGAATTCATAGTAATGAATTTAATTAACTACTTTAATTAATACTTTTCTAAACAGTTTTTAAATTTCAAATTTGACATTTCACTGTGACTATAACGGTCCTTTAACAGTCTATAACTGTACTGTTTTAGTGTAACGGTCTTATTAATACTTTTTGAATTTGAAGTGTAAAATTAAATTAAACCCTTTAGTTTAATTTCAGATGTAAAACTTTGAATTTGTATTATAAAAACTATAAAATTTTCGTATGAATTTTTTGTTACAAAATTAATAACGTAAAATAAATTTTTAATAATTTACACGATTTTCGGTGATTTTTCAATTCGATTTCGATTCATATTTCAAAAAAATGGTTTTGAGATCAAAAAAATGTCTTCAAGGCCTTATTTTCAAGTATAACTAATGACTAAATCGTACAATGCGCTTCCATCAAAATAGCAATAATCCGATCTAAAAATAAGAAGCTGAACGCATCGTACAACATTCCGATCGTAAATAGACCCCTGCATCTTGACCGAGTATTCAATTAAACTTTTGAGCGATCGCAAAAAAAATCCTACTAGTACGTAACACACTGAAATAGTAAAGTGAGTACAGCTCGCGTGTCCCAGTTGTAGTGAGTAATTATCGTCCGTGACACCGCTGAATACGGGAGTTATTGAGTTAGCAGGACGCTTTGTAGTTAGCGCTTCCAGGAATCGTAATCTAGCCAGAGCTTAATTGTATACAATTGTCATTAATAGTGACGCACCCGCGGTACTTAGTATCAGCACGTATGCGATGTAACGTATCGTGTGTGTGTATGTAACGTTGCACCACAAATATCTCCGCCAATTGACTAATTGACTTCGCGTTTAATTTTGAAACGGCCGAGAATTTTGCATGCGAGTTTCGGACCTGAGGACTCGAGATCGGGTCCGTGGGATTTTCGATTCGTGTAAGTGTCTGGTCGATGATTCGATGTTGTGTCGAAAGGGTTGGAGTGATTGTGGAGTCGTAAAACGGCTGTAAATCAATCGCGGCAATTCGATACACCTGCATGATGCGTGTGCGAGGATTCCGACGAGGCCATTAACTGCCAATAAAATATTAATAAATCCAATCAGTGGCCGGGGAAGGGTTGGGAAGAGCGTCTCTCAAATATTTTTTGAATTTAAACTTTTTGAAATTTTCGGAAAATCGGTCGAGTACGAAACTGAATTGTCATTTATGAAATAATCAATATTAGTTCGATGCAAAAGTTTCGTTGTTGTTTTTTTTAATAAAAAATCGCATTTTGAAACTAAAGCGATGCGATGCAGATATCGCACTTTTTTATCGGTTGACTTCAATAGTATCTCTCTGATATTTTGGCGTGGATCATTATTAATTATGGCCAGTAACATGTCATCATCGTGTTTATAAATAAATGATAAATCCCATGGTCTTAATTTTGAAAATCACAACTGAGTAATTTTAACTGTTTCTCTACTGCACACATTACAAGAATTTTTGATTGCCGTGGTCGCGTTATAATTTTTCATAAAATTCGTACAGTGAAATATGCCATAAATACACTATATTAATAGAATCACAAAAATTCTTACGGGTTCAAAGTCCACTGACTAAGCCAAAACTTAGAAGGAATTATCGTCTACATAATAAAGAAAAGAGAAAAATATATTAAGATCATCGAAAAAATACGACGATATTTACTCATTAAACTAATAGTTTCATAAGTTTCGAATATACAAAATATATTTAAAAAAAATTAAATACGAATATGATCATACAAATGTTTAAAAAATATATTTAAATCAAAATAAAATATACAAAAAATCAACAAGCACCGTCCCTCATACGCAGCCAGCATGTATGAAATACAAAACACACTAAATTGACGTGCGCACGTTCATTTTTTTCCCTTTATTACGCGGCGACATGCATTCAAAAGGGTTAAATTAATCATAAAAAGCCAAATTGAGTTTTATACAATAAATAAGTAAACAGAATGTGAACACAGCACGGACGAACGCCCGCCCAACATGCGGGCCCACGCTCCACACGAATTCACATTCCCGTCACGACACAGATCATCGTAGATCATCGTGGATCATCGTACCTTCGCCATGGATCGAGATCGTCAATGTGTCCCCGCTTCGTTAGGGTAATTTGATAAATCAATTACCGCGCGGGAACGATGAACCCGGCCGCCATGGCGTCATCTAGCTCTCGATGATGGCGTGTGCTGATTTTCGCTTTTGGGGAACGGGATGGGTTTTGGGGGTGGTCTTAATGGGGGGATGGGGCGGCACGTGTCTTAAGCGCGTGCGAATCGAAAGTCATTTCGGATGTCGTTGATTTTATGGCGACGATGTTATTTATTTGATGGGCGCAATGTTTTATTTGGTGTTTGCGCTCGGGGGCTTTTGGGTCTTTATTGGTTTTCTATGTGATGTGTTAAAAATATTTTGACTGTTTCTCGAAGAGTTCGTATTGTAAAAAATGGATAAAATTTATATTTCTTCGGATAAATTTTACTGAAAAATTTAATCTTTATACTTCAAATAATTTTAAAAAATTGTATATTTTCGAATCCAATATTTATATAATACTGTTAATTTTTGCAATCATTGAAAATATTTGGAGGGGAAACATATATTTTTTATTATTTTTATCAATATTGACATCAATTATAATACAAAAAAAAACAAGCACGTGGCACTTAAGCGATTCAATAAGTCCAATACCCCCATATAAAAACTACAAAAAAACCTCTAAAAGGTTAACCCTTTCCGACCGAACGTCCGACCCATTAAATTCACATATCGAACATTGTGAAAAGACGACACTTAACACCCCTACATACGACCACCCTCTCATAAAAAAATATTCAATTATACTCGAACATGAAATTTTTCCGACTTTCGTATATAATATCCAATAGCCATTTTTCCGATGCACTTTTCCTGCATTCCGAAGTACCTAGACGGATTGATGCATCCGATCCATTGCAGTGCGCATGCTTCGTGAACCGCCCTTTCACCATTCCCTGAAGTCCTCCTAACAACGCATCGACGAATCGACAGTCTCGAGGGGGTTACTTTTCCCCAAAACGCCATAGTTATTCCGTCGAATCCGGCGGGCAATCCATAACACCGACACTCGGGGTCAATTCGAATCAATTAAACGATACGTTTTCGCCTAGCAATCATCGGCTGATTGAATTAATCTGATTTGAGTTCCGAACCTTTTATTAGTCCAATGTTAATTTGGATGTTTCGATGGCGTCACCCATCCACGGGGTCCAAGGGAGCGGCTTTAATTGATATTAATGTGGTACGAAACGTTGACATTGCCAAATAATTTCGACAATTGTACTTGACGTATGTGACGTTTTGTGTGTTGTCGAGGTGAATAAATGAACCGTCGAATTAATCGAGTTAAAAAATATTGGCGACGCCGTCCGTTGGGCTCGCAGCGAAAATTGAATCAATTAATATTTGTGTTGCTGAATGATTTGGTCATATACATGAGATATTAATAAAAAAAATGTGTAAACAAACCTGTCAGCAAAACCAGAGAACATATGTGCTGGAAATGGTGGTAATGATGGTCTCGGAGGCAATGGTGGTCCTCCTGGAGACGGAGGTCTACTACCACTACCCAGATTCCTTAAAATAATAGAAATTAATTCAAAAATAACATTATTGTTTAACAATTTTTGATTGAAGTCATACCTTGATGCAGGAGACGGTGTGTCTCCCGGTTCACTGCCTTGTGCTGAGAGTGAGGTTGTCGGCGGACCAGCAGTTCCAGGACGACCTGTAGGACTTGGTTCACGACCCATACTTTCACTACCTTGTTCTGGTTCCATATCCTGATCGTCATCCACAGCTGATACTTCCGGTGACGACGTCAACCGGCCATCTTCAGTCTATCCAAAAAGTTAAATGAACAGATCTTTCAAAAATTTATTAACAGATAACATAAAAATATTAATGTGATGCACTGACTTTGTCTTCTTTGATGTCTTCTCTTTTTCCCATGACATCATGTCCATCCCGCTTCCTCTGCTCCTCCTTGAGCCTTTCAGCCTTCCTCCATTTAGCGCGTCTATTTTGAAACCACACCTACAAAATACACAAACAATTACATAATCACATAGCTCAATGACTCTTGTTAAACTGCAACACACAAGAATCCCCCCCCTTATCGAGTGTAAAATAGCGCACCGAGTACATATCACGTATAAAAAGCAAACTAAAACAAAAGTAAACACTCGAAACCGACAATAATAATGCTTCGCACAGATTGTGTTTATGGTCTACGACAAGAGCAAACAATCCAGATCGCCCCCTTTTATGTCTCGCCTAAAGTTCCACTTTTATTAGGGGTGGATACGAGAGGGGAGTAGAATCAAAACTCACGACTTCGACAAATTTGAGGAAAATCCCAAAAAATTTTTATTCATAAAAAAATTATATAAAAACACCATTTATTTCATAATAAAATAACTGAATGATTAATGTATTACGGTATGGATTCATAAATCGTTTTTATTTTTAAAGTTTCGATTGTGAATTTTGATTATACACCCCTTGCAGCCGCAACACCGCCAAGGGGATGAGTGTACACGTTTAAGCGCATAAAAAGAAAAGCCCTCGTGTGTTTCTGAACACAATGTACGCCATTATACGCAAAACAGATTCGAAAGACAAAGAGTTGCGCGGCTCCACTCGAATAGTTACATTGTAAAGCGATCGTCGAACAATGATCGTTTCATTGTGCAATATTTAAACGGGGATACGGAGACATCTGTGTTGAGAGGGTTGTACCGAAATGTAGACATCGCGTTGATCGATGTATTAACCCTCAAGTGCCAGGGGCGGGTGTTTTTGTCCTTTTAAATGTTAATGATTGTTATTTTTTTAATTTTGAGTAGTGGTAGTAGTTAATCATCAGAATGTATTTATTTGGGAATTTAAGGGTTGTGATGACTATGAGTTGGTTATGTATAAGATGTGTTAAGTTCTAGAATCATATTCGAGGAATTGTTAAAGAAAAGATGAAATGGATCAGTTCAAAAAGTTTAGTGTTGTATATCGGATAAGAATTTTTAAAGATTTTCAGTAATGGAAGAAGATAGAATTTTTTATTTAAACGAATTGAAAAAACAAGAAATCGCAATATTCAAATGTCATGAAAGAATTTTCCTAAGAATACGATATCAACTTATATCTATTCTCGAGATTCGAAGACTAAACAACTTTCACGAATCAATTACCATTATAAACCGTCATCACTTCGACTCCAGCAAATTTTAACATACCTCCGTGTCAAGAATACAATACAAAACGCAGAGACGTGTACGGTATATTATATAATATACTTTTTTTGCAATCGGAACGTGCCGCCGCCATCGTACTTATATACCCGGTACGTCGGGTTCGAATCCGCGGGGAGCACGTCAATTTTTAACCCCATATCCCCGGGCTAATGGCGGTTTAACGAGGCACTCCCCCTCGCCCCAGCACCCCCCTTTTCCTCCCCTTGCGTGCGGCTAAGCCCCCCATAGGGAATGCGCATCTCGCCGAAAATTTTTTACAACTGAATCGCACACCATGCTCCAAAAACCGCGACCGATCGGTTCATTGCGCCGTGATTTGAATTGATTCCTGAATTTTTGTACTCGATTGAAAAACAGACATTTTTGTATAATCAGTGGTTTTATAAGGTGGATTTTTAACCAGGGTTTCGGAGCGGAGCATGGACAGGTGGAGCAATAGGTTTTTACCCGGAGCAGGAGGAGAGCCGGAGCACATAAATTTACAATGCTTTGCTACTCCGACTTTAAATTTAAAATAAAAAAATTTAGAAAAAAATGGTCCAGTAATTTATATTAATCTAATTTTCGATAATGGAGCGGAGCAACCGAAAAAATGGTCACTCCAAAGCCGTGCTTTTAAAACTGATCCAGTGCTTCCGACATGAAAAACTGTTGAAAAATTCTCGAAAGTTCCAACTCCTATATTATTAGATCGCGAAAAATATTCACTTGTAAAATAATAAAAGGGGCAACGCGTCATAAAAGTTGCACGCGCTCGTAAAAGTCGGACGCTCTGAACCGCACGGTGCACCCATACGAACACGTGTGTACCATCCATGGAGCATAATACACCACTACCGGGTAGTAGATGGTACCCAGCATGGTCGGGCATGAAAAATGCGATGGGATATGGGAAATATTATCGGCACACTACACACACTAGGCGGAGGGAGAGGCGCATATGAATTTTTGATGAGTGCATTTTTAAAGTATTTTTAAAGCCGAAAAGAAACCGGGTATCAAAGTGGATTGAAAGCGGGGAGCATGCGAATGTAAGGTACGACCCTTAAGGAGATAGATGCCTTTGTGCAAATTCAATTTGCATTAGGCCACTCGGGAAGATGTCTGTCTCTATGTATTTCTGGATCGGTTTCCGTGTATCGTCTCCTGAATAAAAAACGAGGACGCGATTGTAACGCGATACGGCAACGACAATCGTTCTGTCGTGTGTATGTGCTGTTTTATTATGTCTTTTGTGCGAGTGTTCGGGGACGGAGAGATTCTTTTATCGAATCGCATACGAGATGTGAAAGGCGAAAATTTAGCGAATAGAATGTTGAGAAAGCATCGAAAATTTTATATAACGTGACGCGTTCAAAGACGATGTAAATTCGATACGAAATACGCGTATAGAATATCAAATAGATATCTAGGAAAATGGGTGTATAAATAATATTTGATAATGCCGTCTTTGTCGAGAAAAACTCTTATGATATTTAATAAAAATGAATATATACATTTTTTTTGTAGAAGTGAATACATAAAAATGTCAAAATGATGAAAATATTGAATGAATTTGTAAATTAACTCCAAATAATATTTAATCAACAGTATGATAAATAAATAGCCTTTGATGTACATTCGTGCAACAAGATAAATATTTAAATTTAGTTTTATGCTACTTAACTTACGATAACTTCATTTTGATGCTTATAAAAGAATTGATCATATTTACCTGCAATTAATATTTACATTCATTCATACACAGCATAATTCATAAATAGAAAAGTTATATTTATATTTTTATTTAAAATTATTCAAAATCGAAAACGAGATAAATAATAGGATTTCAAAATAAGTAACCCATTCCGGCTGCACACACCTACCAAATGGGGTGGAAAATTGGAGTTGATAATCGTAAATCGTGACCGCAAAATAACCCAACTGTTCTCCCCTTGAAACTGCAACTAATCCTCACCCCGAGGGTGAGAAAGTATTCTTTAGAAGCTAAGCCGTTCAAATCAAACAAATACCTAACGTGCACTGTATATAAATTTTTTGTTAAATATATTTATTTTTGATTCAAAAAAAAAAATTTTTTTTTAATTTCATACAAAAATTCAAATGAATTAAGTTGACTAATACAATTTTTCGACATATCGACGTTTCAGTCGTATATGTGAAAAAACTCTTTCAACAGCATGCACATTGATTAAATATTCGTTTAACTAAATTCGCACAACCGACAATTCAACTATAATAGGAAAATTGCACTCGTTCCATATCCTACATATATCCGGCATGTTATACCCCTAGAAAATGGAATTAGTCAGGTATTAGAGCCACCCCCGTGGTCCATGTAAAGTTGTCAGATTGGATTAACTGAGCCTGAAAAAATATTACACGAGCCGCTCCCGTTATTTATTTATAACCATTATCATCGCGGGTAGCGAAAAATAGGGGGTTGAAAGATTATTATTCAAAGAAAATAATACGTGACGACTTTTTATGAACTAATCGGTGGTGTGTTAATTATGATGTTCTATTCAAATGATATTTGAATGGAAATTTACCATGGTACATGTTATATTTAAAAAAAAATTGTAAATGGGTCGAATCCGATCAGAGATTTGCTGCGAAAACAATTTCGCTCGAATTGATTTGATGACGCAACATTAATTAAAATCATTCGGTTTTTTTCCAGTTTGTCAATTAGCAGCGTATTTCTGCCAATTACGTGTTAATTGCCATTAAAACGACGCTCTCCTGCACGAGGCTAACAAAGCTGATTTTCTTAATGGCGACAAATAAAGCGCGCCATGTATAATTTAACGAGTGTCTTTTATTTCAATTTTTTTCGACCATCGTCAAGATCTATTATTATATAAAGTTAAACGATCATTTGGCATGGCAAATTGAAAAAAATAACCGATCAACTATAGTGCTGTTCGGTCATTGACCTGTTTGAGATTATAGTAAGAAAAATTTATCGCAATTTTAATTAGATCATTTTAGAATAAAACCTTGTTCTGCTTGTTAACTAATATGTTACTAATTATGACGATGAAATCGGTTTTATATCAAAGGAATTGAAAATCTTTCAAATTATAACAACGGACTGAAACTTAGAACTAAATTTAATTAAGGAACGACAAAGTGCAAGACTCGGCCACTGGAATGCACTCAACTACTCGACTAGCAACATCTAATTCTGTTAAGCGAATATCAAATTAATATTACAAGATCACGGTCGTTTCGCAATACATAACGTGTACATAATTTGAATAAATCGCTGAAACGTGCCCGTAATGGGGAAAACAACGGAGAAAACCCATCGTCGTAATGGCGCCGACACCTGATCCTGCCACCCCTGACTTCTATCACATTATGTGTGTACTTTGCTATTGATTTTATTTTATGGCCGTTTTGAATCTGTTTTACAAACCGGCGGAACTCCAAGATAGTTTTCTCGCATGCATAATGCGATTTTGCGCGGCGGTTTTTTGAATATATTCGAAAATTTCGCCGGCACAATTCGGCTATTGAATCGTGTCTGTGCGCCGCATTAAAAAAAAATCGGAATCTAATCTTTTTCGCGTATCCATTAATAAATTGGCGGCGGCGGGGACGAGTTTTGCCAAAGTCTAAATTGTTTCGGTACGTAATATTTTAGGCGCTGAGCGAACGTTCGCTATGTTTCTCCGGCAAATACGCGAAATATAATAACAAAGTTTAATCTCGTAAAAAGACGATAAGTGTCTCCACACATCGACGTTACATTAGCCACTTTAATCTGCTGTCGCTTCTGCTCGACAGGAGAAATTCTCTCTTTCGTACGTATAATAATGTATGAAAGCACATACACGCACGACATTAACTTCTCGAGCAAACTTTCTTACCCATAAACGAATTTGATACATCATAACTCCGTCACGTGTTTACCAACTGGAAAAATCCCTCATTTTGTCAGTACGTATAAGAAGCCTAGGAATAGTGGTAAAAAAGCTGCTAGTCAAACATTTATTATTATTTATTCAATCAAATTGAACCCGATCAAAATATTTAAATTAATACCACGATCACTCATGATCGATCAATTGAAAACGCATCCATTCCGTTCATAATCTGATCTATCCGAAAAGATCGTCTGTAAATCAAATCTGGTCTATACAGCGAGATTTTTACAACTTCGATGGATCGCTTAATATTCCCGCATTTCAATTGGTACCGTTCACCATAATGACATATCGATAAAAAATAAATAAATGTAAATTAAACGTCGATCGATGCGTTCAATTGAATTCAATAAAGCGCGCTCGCCTACAAGAATATTTTAATATGATAAATAATACGATAATTTAACGAATCAATCTCTATCGAGTAGTGACGCAAAAGCTCAAACATGCCAAAGTTCACAGTTGTTTTTCGGAAAATATTGAGTAGCGATGCAGCGGAAACGGTTCGGGTTTCTCGTGCGGGAACTCGCGCACCCACACCCCTAATACATTAAAATGTTTAGGAAACTTTTCCGGGATTTTGCCGTCACATATTATGTTAGCGTTCCGCTACTTTTCGGGGGGGTGGCGGCGGGTGTTGCCGCTCGTGAGTGCCTCTAATAAAGCTCAACAACTTCGGGCCGAGCGCGAGCTTTCGCCGGCTTAATTCTGCAATAATGCAATCTCTCCCGATACGATTTTAAAAGTCGACGGATGCACGCGTCTGGTGGCGACTTTGAGGGTGTTCGTGGTTAAATTTGATCTTTTTTTATTTGAAAAGTTCGTTGAATATTATAGAGTTGTATTAAATAATGTATTAACAATATAAGACATGAATTTATATGATTTTTTCAAATCAATACAATTCTATTTTAAATATACTCAAGTCTCTTTTTCGTTTGAGGATACGTTTGAGAGATTATTATGTAAAAAAAGATTATTGTGTTCGTGAAAATATTAAAATTTAAAAATCGAGTCGAAACATGATGTCCGATTAAATTTTTTGGAGGTTTTTATATTTTGACGAGAATTGGCTTGCAGCAATCAAGCGAGTAACTCGATCAGCGCAGTGTTCGGCGTGCGTCGCCTGTCAAAAAATAAAATGCTCTTAACTCAATGGACATTATTGAGTTTGCGTTCGCGAATCAATCCCACTGTGTCTGGGATGAAATTTAACATATTCGGAAGCGCAGAAAATATTCATCGAATATCACATTTTGATAATCGATTAAAATGCAATTCAAACAATTTTTATTACGATCGAGAGAGCAGTAGTATCTATAGTATCGATATAAAAATGGATGTTTGTATATATATGTGATCTTTTCACTCCAATACCGTTCAACCGATCACTTTGAAAATTGGTACGTATACATATTTTTTGTGGTGAAGGTTTTTGTATAATCAAAACCATTTCGCTACTCGATCTGACTCTATTTTAAGATGGAAAGAAAATTTCAGTACAAGCGCTACGCCGGCGCCACGTATTGATTGTGACAATACTTTTGGCTTTTGTTTTAATGAATTTAAATTTAAAAAAATGATTTGATTTAAAATTGAAGTCCCAAGCAATGCCGGGTACAATCCGCTAGTAATGTTATAAACTAGTAAACAGGCCCGATGTTAATAACATCGGCTGTGGGTTTGTTAAGAAATGGAAAACGATATTATGTGAAAACCCGATTGTGTAAACCCGAAATGCGTACCCTATTTGAATATTTAATAAATAAAATCAAAATAGTTCATTTGTTATTGTCACCGGACGTCATATAGGCAAAGCCAGCAGTTAGTAGTTAATAAGCATCACATTATAGACGTTAACTGTATACGCATAAAGACCATAGTCGCGAGCATCATTAGAACACACACACACACACACGGACATACACAAAAATCCGTGATTATGTACAGGGGATTAAAAAGTGTCACAATATTGAACATCTGATAATCTGATAATGTTGAACATAGTAACAAAATAACGCATGACATCTTAACAAAAGTTAAATAAAATGCACTTCCCATTCGATAGAGTGTACGTTCACATCTTCAGAGACCATCTCGGTACGAATCCTCACCAACTAACAATGATCATCCTCAACATTTTGCGAAAATGGATTGCAATTCGACACCGGACGGGACGCGCGCGCGTCCCTTTCGCTCTCCCGTGGCTTTATCGTCCCGTGGCTTTTCCACCCTATGACTTCCCGTGCTTCTGGTCCCGGCCGAAGACAGGGTCGGGTCGCGAAAGAAAAAAGGGGGCAGTCACGTGCCGTCCCATTGTGTTTGTTTCAATTCCGCTTTTCAGAATTACACATTTTCCGACTGCATAAACGCAGGGGCGTTTCCTGGAGTGGGGTCGTAAATTGTTTCGTTTTGTACGGTTTTGTTGTTGTTTGTGCATTTAAATGTGTGTTTGATGTTAATGGATTGGAAAAAGTGTCGAGTATGATTTAAATGTGAATAATTTTATATCATTTTTTTTTTTAATTTTGAGAAATCATTGCTCAGTTGATTTGTTAATTGCTCATATTCCACATTAAATTATATATACTTTTTATGATTGCAAAAAAAAAATTCTAGTTCCAAAAATATTTTTCTTTTAAAAGAATCGTCATTAGTTTCAATTTAGGAAACTAGCGTCGATGCTATAATTCAACTTATTTTCCTTACCTAATATTTCTGCGGACTTCTCTCTCATATTGTACGTACCAGAGTCGGGGTTGGTTTCGAACTGGGCATTTCAAAACTCACCCTTCGCAGCTCATTCCCCAAGAGGTTGCTAATCCTACCCACATCTCTCCGGTCTTACCGGGTGATTCTCACTTTTATAACGCGGGATATTATTTAAGTGACATATGAGGAGTATGGAATCAAAACTCACAATCTTCGTGTGAGTGAATTTACTAAAAATCGCGAAAAATTGTATATCAGTTTCATTACCGTGAAAAATTGATAAATTTTTAAATACGTATCATGCAAGATTGATATTTAAATCATTGTTATTTTTATTGATCGTATCCTTTAATGATGTATTAGAAGTGGATATAATTTTCGCTTATTATTAGAAATTGTGATTTTTGATTCATTGCTCCTTTTATATATAATACACATGCTCGTTCGCATCATCTATCCAACTCACTTTTTACGTGAAAAACGAGCAAAAAGAAGGCGACCATATTTTGATGTTAAATTACGTGACGCACCGTAGACGTGAACGTTTATGCGACTCCGGCTACGAGTCTAGAATACGTAAAAAGGTGGACATGGGAAAAAATACGCTTCTAAAGTTTCGAAATGACTCTCAAATTACACATAAAGAAGGTTTGTTGCTCGAAAATAAATTTGCTGTGATAGAATGGTATTTTCTATTAAAAGAAGCACTCACTTGAACTCTGGCTTCGGTCAAGTTGATCTTCATCGCTAGGTCTTCTCTAGTGAACACATCTGGATAATGAGTTTGAGCAAATGCCGTCTCCAATTCTTCTAACTGATCAATAATTATAAAGATGTGATAAAAATGTTAATTTTAGTACAATTTTATCAAAAATTCATCACACTTACTTGTTGAAGCGTAAACGTTGTGCGATTTCGACGCTGTTTTCTTCTCACAAATGTATCATCGTGAATTGCCGGATGATATGAATATGACGTATCTATAACAATAAATAGTAATTTAAAAAATAATAATAGCCAAAAACACATAGTTTTTTCAAAGTATATTCAAGTAATAACTACATCAAATATTTCTTAACTTCGGTGATCGGCTTATTAAATACAATATCAGAAATTCGACTTTTTACTATCAAATAAATGAATAAAAATAAAATCAATAATGATAAAAACCATAATTTATTAAATAAACCTTTGTACATTGAACATTAATGATTTATTTGTGCGATGCAAAAAAAGAGAATTAGCATGATCGATCGCGGAGAACGTTAGCATTAAAGAATAACGCGCCATCATGAGGGCATCGATAATTCAATTGGACCCTAATGGGTCTACCCTTTTGATCTGTAACGAAAATAAATACATAATGAAATTTGGGTGCAAAAGCGAACGGGAACCGAAAACGCCCCCCATACCCACCGGCCATATAACGTCGTTAATCCGACGCTTTGATAAAGAAAACCTCCGACGACGTCCATGCAAAATTCGATTATGACATTTTCAAAATTGACACATAGCATTGACGTTCTACCATTACACTATCATAGTTTCGCTCGATATTTATAAATCTATGAATTTTTATAAATTTTTGTTTTATGACAGTTCAAAATTTCGATGTGAAAAAAATGTTACTTGATCTCAAAAATCAAAAGTGCCATACGAAAAGGAAATCGAACCATAAACAAACAATCGAAACGAAAGGTGCCTTAGCGATAAGGAACGATAAAATTTATGCACTTAGCCATTTCGTCACGACGTCAACGATTTTGCGCAATAAAGCATGCACCGTCGTCTTTGACGGTGCAACAATTACAGGGCACGGTGTATTATGCGATGCATTGTTCATCCGCGCAAAAATTGTTTGCTCGAAGATTACACGCCGGCGACACTCGCAATTCATTTTTTATTTCATATGCGATATTCGAACGCGTTTATTCTATAATCATTAAGCCAATAATGAAACGCAATCATCTCGTGATGCAACGACACAATGAGCATCAGAACGAAATCGATGAAACGTGCATGGCAGATTCGTGAATATTGATCATTTCGCAAATTCGATATTTAATTATTAAATCTATATATTTTTTTTTAATAAAATAATTGGATAAGTTTCGGATTGGATTCGATCATATCGAAAAATAAAAAAAAAATTATAAACATTTATTTATTAAAAATAATGTAATATGATAGAACGAATTTAAATGTTGACACATGTACAAGATTTCGTGTGACGTAGATATTACATTATTGCTCTAATAACAATGTTATATCTATGTCGTTTATATCAATTTACAAATGTCAATTTAATGCGACCTCGTGTAATATGTACATGCACAAAAATTTAGATCGTCACGAGGAGCGAGAGGGTCACTCAATGGACTGGGCGTAAGTGAATATGTTGCCGTGCATGTCGGCAATGAATCCTACGTTGACGTTTATTGTCGATCATAGACTTTGACATTTGAATGCGTACGTCGTCGAGAAAGCGACGAAAACTTTTACCTCTCCTCTTCTGATGATGATGATGATGATTATATTATTATTATTTATTTTCGTTATTGCTGTTGTTGTTATTGTTGTTGTTATTGTTTTTGAATTTTATCTTCTCGAGCCAAGGGAACTAGAAACTTCAATTGGACTCAATAAATAAAATTGATGATACAATATCAAATCAACCTTATACTATTGAAATACAGATGATTTCCAATAATTGATTTCTTAATACTCTTAACAAAACATAAAAATTTTCAACAGCACATCGCCCCGCATTGAAAATCATATAATTTATTCACGTCGTTGATACAAATCATCATTCGAAACACAATTTCAATACGAAAGCGACGCTCCTTCGAATCAACAATGAAAAATGACCCAGTTGGACCTTTGGATCGTTCTAGATCACACGGATCCAAACCGGCCCGATTAGATCGGCCCGATCGACACAGCCTAATTATCGTTCGCGATCGGAATCTAGGACTCGCAGATGCAATTATCGTGGCTAAGTACCTATCTCTCGGTGCGATATGCAATTCGAATCGTGCAGATGACGAATGACACCTTTCGACCGCCATTGTTGTGGGCGTTGGGGTGGTTATTCGCATTTCCATTAAATTTGTGGAGTAAATCCTCGTTAACAATTTACGCGATCGTCCTGGCGGTCGGGGCACGTTGGCGGAAATTGAAAAAATGGAGCGAGCGTTCGAAAGTTTTTGCGGTGAATTATTAAATTTTAATGAATCGATCGATTTTGTATTAAGTTGATTCGTCGAATGCATTATGTTTGCGTGTTTTTAAAGAGGTTTGTTAGTAAAAAAATTGATTTTTGTTTATTATCGCTTTTGAAGCTTTTCACTTTTTTATTCATTATCAGATTTTGAATGTGGATAAAAGGAGAGAAAGACTTATGAATTAATTAATATGGAAGGGAAAGCAGTTCGTTCAATGTTAGTTAATATTTTAAATGAAACAAAAAGTTGATGCAAAGAATTCTTGTAAGAAATAAGTAAAAAAATATGTTTAAAATGTTTTCAAAGTACATAATGTGCAAACTATTTATATGTTTTTTAACTAGTGAATCTGATTATTATAACTGCACTTACAATTAAACAAATATACTCAATCCTCTTTTTACACGGATTTTTAAAACGGTACAAATATTATTTTTTCTGTTTTTTTCACTTCAACATGGCATCAAAAATGTATTATTATGCCACAATGGTAAGATTTGGGGTAGACCAGTTTAGGATGATAGTTATAAAATAAAAAAAATTGAAAATTTTTTTAATGATTTCACATGGAAATTTTTTTCCACATTACACATTTTTTTATGAAATATTTGGATTTGGATGGATGTCCCATCCAATTTTTATATGGTCAAATGATTTTTTTACATAATATCAGATGTACAGGATTAGATGTACTATAAATAAATTTTCCACTTCCATATATTATAGTTTATAATTTCGGATATTATTCAACCATTCGAAATCTATCCATTTTGCAAGTTATACGAATTAAAAAATCATCACTACAATTGAATTCAACAAATAAATTGCCACTAGTCAGTCTCCTCTATAGAAAAATTTCTCCAAGAATGAAAAAAAATTGATAATTATTCGGTGAGATAATTTGGGAATCGCATGATGCGGTCCGAGCGTGGCCGCTGTGTCATCATCGTCAGTGGCGTACGCCACGCACGACCAATTATGTTTTAATTAATAATTATTGTGCGTAAACACGGTTAGCTTTGTAGACAGAGGGCTTATGACGCTGGCGGTAATTATTGCGATCCGCACACCACATGTAAATAGCCGTAATTGATAATTACTGCGATAACTGTTTTAACAGGACAGGCTTGTTGACTGAATTTCTGCAGCGATGCAAATTTCGTCCTGTGCTTATTTGTGTGTTTATCGGACGCGGATTCGTGGTCGTTGAAACTTTCGTATATATTGTCGTAAAGCTCATGTTTATATTGTTGAATTTGAAATCAATATTTTTTTTTATATTAAAAATTTTATAATATTCAAATTTTTAATATGATATTGCAAAATAAAAATCATGTATGCGAATACGTTTTTTTTCCGATTGCTAATTGATAGGCAATTGAGCCGTATGAACGGCATACAACTACGTCGAATGCATTGCAGATGAATGTCATTCGCGTATGCAATTTGATAGGGGCCAATAAACATGGCGGAATTGCAGTATAACTAATTACGTTTTAATGCTTTAATTGATTCCACTATTTAATTCGCATAGCCGATGCACTGCGGCACCGATGACGTCGACGTTTTAATGAACCGATTCATTCATTCATGCACGCAATTTTTCATATGAATTTCCGAAGAACAACACTTTTCTGCGGCCTAATTGAATTGCGAAAACGAGGACGGGTTTTATCGCGATTTTCGGGCGCGCGTTGAATATTTGATGACGAGGGGTTCGTCCCGGG
Organism: Hydropsyche betteni; assembly: GCA_028571205.2. Taxonomy (NCBI): domain Eukaryota; kingdom Metazoa; phylum Arthropoda; class Insecta; order Trichoptera; family Hydropsychidae; genus Hydropsyche; species Hydropsyche betteni. Next base: position 110,408 of record JAOXNN020000039.1, on the reverse strand, counting down.
GATTATCAGAATGTAGTGCTAGTGCAAATTGCGGCCTAAAAACTGAAGCGGAATTATATAATATGTAAAGAACGAAATTCGGGAGGCACATGTGCGTTCGGGTCGTTTAGACCCCCTTAAAACCGCCGTCGTTTCCCCTTAAATTTTGACTCTTATTCGCTTTATCCTTCGTGCTGTTTTTGTTGCCGGTAATTGCGTTAAAGCATTAATAATTCACATTCGCAGGTGTTAGCTGTTGGCTAGACCTGCGCACCGATTCTGAAATTTAATAATTATTAAAAAAATCGAGGATCATATGCTCGTTTTTATATATGTTTGTGTTGAAATGGCGGTGCGTTTGTCTGTTTTAATCTGCATCACGACCCCAACCTAAGGGATGAACGCTAACAACTAGAGGATTACATCTGTCAAAAGGATGGTCCTACGCAATGCGCTGAGGAAATCTGACGTAACATTGTGAAATCTGCACTTTGTGAATGCACGAAGGCAAATTGCATTAGCTCCGTACAAATTCTGTTTACTTGCAATCGGATGAAAACATGTGTGCTATGAATAAGCGATTGCCGCTTGAAAAATTGATTTTTCGAAAATGTTTTTAGCGAGATTGCAATTCAAATTTATTGTTTGATGTCAAATACGTTAATTTATTTCGTATCGACGTGCAGATTATTTTACATAATTCGTTTAAATGCGTCTGCGTCCGTTTAATTTGATATTTTTGATTAAAGCGTTCTGTTTATTTTAAACATGCGATAATCAGAGGGAAACGCTAATAAATAATTAACAAACAAACACACATTTTTACTTTTTATCACAAGTTTCAAGGTTATTTAATGATTCGTCAATGTCAAATGATACATACAAAATTTTGATAAGCATTTGTTTTAATTAGTATTACATTATCGAAATATAACGAGATTGTTACCGAAACAAAAAAAAACGATGCACAGAACACAAGCGCGTTCTATATTGGTTTGTGAACCAGAGCGTCTATTTTAAAATAGAAAATGATTATTTTTGAATACGTTAATGTCTAGAATAAAAGATGAAAACATTCCTGTACAATCCGGTATGGTCTAGTGGCTAGGATACCTGGCTCTCACCCAGGAGGCTCGGGTTCGATTCCCGGTACCGGAATATCTTTTTTTTCTTTATTTTAATTAAAATATTTATTTCAAACTATGATATGACCTTTAATTCAAAAAATTGTTTTGAAATCAATTGAAAAAGATTTTTCGGTTTCATTATGTGCTCTGAAACAGTGTTGTTCCATATTTAGACGCTTCAATAGGTATTTTGAAATATTAATATTCTGAAATCTCGTTTTTTTTTTCATAATATAAAAAAAATTGAATCTATATTCTTATATAATAATTGAAAAAATTATCAAAATAAACAGTTTTCATTTTCTGATATTTTAAAAATTACAATAAAAATATGCACAAAAATTTATAAATAACAAATTAAATTTTATCTAAATTGTTCCGAAATGAATTTAAGCGAGAAAAAAATTATTTAGATCGAAAACTTTGTTTTTCTCATTTGAATCACGCGTGTACTCCGCACGGCGAAAAAACAAAAAAATCATCTCAAAACATGTTTATAATAGCATCAAATTATTATCATCATGAATTCATTTATATAGCGGCAAACTTTTAGTAAATATAATTTTCTAAAAATATTGCCATTAAAAAATCAACTTCATTCCGACTATCACCGAATTATAATAGATATATCATGAAACTAGACTATTTGACGTATCGAACAATTTTTTAAAAATAGACCAATATTATAAAAACTTTTTAAAATTAAAAAAAAACCCTCCACTAACTACTCCACATAAAAAACCATTCCAAACACCATCACCCAACCTACAACCCAAACAAAACCTAACAACCCCATCATAACCAAACAAAAACGCTTCCATCATCCGAACAAACCCGCAATCGGAGCCCAACAAACGGTTCAACCGTGCACCGTAGGGGCGATTCGCACCCCGTTCATTAGCGGGCGCAGGCGCGAAGAAAAACAATGATTCGATTGTCGCCGGTCGGACACAGGGGCGGGCCAATTAGCCCGCAGTTGACGACCCCATGTGCGCCCCCACGGCGACAAATTGCTCGGAAAATTGGTTTCGGGCGCGGACGACCCCATTGTTGTCGCACGGTTACGCGCTCCATTGTTTGCGGCATAGGTGCTCAAATTTGGTGCTTTCTGTTGTTGGGTTTTTTTGGAAATGTTTTTGCTGTCGGTATGGGGAGGTTGTGAATGATTATTAAAAAAAGGTTTTTTTTAGCGATTGAATGGTGGTATCGTTCGTTGTTTAAGATTAGTGGTGTATGATTGTGTCTGTTTATTGATTGCGTAACGTGTCGCTTAACTTCAGTTATCGGTAAGAATATGTTGTATTCGATAATAATAATATTTCAAAGTATTAATTTATCAATTTTTAACTTAATAATTTGTGTAATTGATGGATTATTTCATAAAAGTTTTATTATCAACATAAGTATTATTCTACAAAATAATTTGTTAGATATGAATTATTCACTAACTTTGTAACAAAACTTTAACTCAAATATAAAATGTTAAAATTCAGTAATGATAAGAAGTTTTGAATAATTTGAAAGATGAAGAAAGTATAATACTAATATTTAATTTTAAAGAGCATATCATCCTTTGAAACGAACAAAATTATTTCAGTTGTTCCTTCATAAAATTTTTATAAATTGAATTACAATAAATTATAAAAAAATGGGATTGAACTTTAACATTTTCGTTTGAGCTTCGATTAAACAATATTTATACTATAATTATTTGAGAAACACTGGCGCATTTCGTCGTGAGTGAATGATAATTGTTCGGAGAATGATTTTGGAACAAATCCCCAATTGTGCGCAGAATAATGGAAAGCGTTTATTGGATTGTTGTCCATTGATTTGAACTGTTATTCCGGTAATGGAACTGTTATTTATTTATCTTGTGCTACGTCAATCTAAATTTTCAATAGGGTGATAAACAAATTTGTGCACAATCCCAGGGATATTATCTAGAATAAGTCGATTATTTGGCATTAGCCAAACGCTCCAATTCCAAAGATGAAACAGTTCAACAGTTCGATCATTTGATACATATTTTGAAACACGTTTTATGTTTTTTTTTTTTCAGAATAATAATTTCACAGTTATATTCTAACTATTCATACTCACAAGGATGCGTCGGAGTGAAGGGGTATTCAATTTGTGGTAGTCTGTGTTGATGGGGTGGTAACGACGGCGGGCAATGATAACAAAACATCCCTCGGCCCGCCGTTCCAGACACCTGAAATAATGCAATACATCATTCAAAAAGTAATAATACAAATTTTAACATTTCATTTGACCCACATTACAAAATTTGATCAATTTTTGTATCACGTGCATCTATAATAACATGTAATCATAAGGGGAAGGAATATTTTAAGGAATTATAATATTTATTATATATAGTCTTTAATCATCGACTCATGGTCATATCACCTATTAATCTGCTAACTGCGTACAATTTATATGATTATACTAATTATTGGATTGGAAATTATTTATTACAATTGCAAATTTGAAAAATTTTCCTTTTTATGTGTGTTTTATATGTAAGGGAATATCTTAGGGATGTATTTATTAAAATATATAGTTTTTAATTAATGACACATGATGAGATCATCTATTTATCTACTGAGTCACATAACACTAAATTTGAATATACTAATTATTGGACTGGAAATTATTTATTACATTAATAATTTATCAAAATTGGAAAATTGAACAATTTTTCTTATCATGTATGTCTAATATGTGATCATAAGGGAAAATAATACTAAAATACATTTTCAATTAATGAAACACGATCAGATTACTTATTAATCTTCCTACTACGTCAATCTTTCTACTACACTAAATCTGAATACATTTATCAGTGAAAACCGACACGTTACACACGCAACTGTTAAAAATTTTCATTTCTACAAAACACGGAACAAAACTGGAACAAACCAACATGGTTATATGCACCCATATAACCAAAACCATTAGTTAACGATAGCAGTCGCGCGCGCGCCACATATTGAATTATTCGATAACGACCGACGGGGGGCATTACTGACCCCAGCCCATGTTCAGCGCATTACGACAAATAAGGATGGGCCGATTTAGCTGAAACGCTCCTCAAGTGAGACTACATAGGTGGTGGGTCGACAGGTCGCAGATATGTGCTGCATGCAGCCGGCACGTACACGTAAACGTGTACGAGGTGAGCATCTAATGCGCCAACGGGCCCCGGCTCTAGTGTATTAATAGTCGCAAATTGCTGGTAATTCGTTTAGAGAGGCGGGTGTGACATTGGCACGGTCCTCCGCACCGGATCTGCTCGATCAGACGACGATCGAGAGGATCCACATATGCGAAAGATGGTGTGTGGTACTGGTAGGTCCTTATGAAGGATTTTTGAAATTTTGAGGAGTTTCGGTGGCTTTTTTGCCGGTCGGGCCATGCTGAGGATCTAGGAATGTGAAAGGCGAGTGCGGCGTTAACATAGGTACGATTGATTGGTCGATTGTTTGATTGGTATATTTTTTCGCAATGCAGAATGCGGAAAATTATTGTAGGTATGATCAATCAAATGAGGATTCGAAAAAAATTAAAATTGAGCGTGATAATTGGTACTTATAAATTCAATTGTTCAAAAAGAGTTCAAATCATCCAATTTACTTGCACACCTTTAGAAATTGATCAATATGAAAAATATCGAAAAGAAACTATGTTAAATTGTACTTTTTATTAAGTTTATAATATTTGATTGAAAAGTGAAAGTGAGATGAAAGACTCAATGGTTTTCTCGTGATTAAATAAATTTTGGAAGTTTTCTTTCGGCTCGACGCGATCGGCATATGTCTGAATAAGGCTAGCAGACGTGCTCTCTGTACGAGTTTGTAAATTGCATTAAAAAGGGTCTCTCTCGTTGGCTTAATTGGTCTATGCGATATCATCTAGTTAATGCCCGAGTGCATAATAGGGTCCGGACTGATGGAAAATGCATAATAAATGCATTCATTACGAATAGAAATATTAATATTTTTTTCAATAGACTCAAATTGATTCAAAATGCGAAACGATCATTACTGAAAGTATATAATTTCTCGCGAATACAATTACCGCAGCCTTGAAATTAATCGTTCCTAGCATGTGTCGAAAATATAACATCGTTAAACAGTTATGGACGAGAAGAAATTGTTATAGTGCCCATTCCGCACCAGATAGACTCGACCGGTAATATGGGCTTGCAATGGGGAAAGGGGATCCCCGGGGACGTCCTCGCCTGGTGATGATAATGCGATAATACCAGGAACTGGACCCAACACGAGTCCCCCTCGATTTCGCTAATCCTGCTCTCTTGACCCGCACTCTTCGAAAACTTCAGTCCTGACCACCTATACTGAAGTATCCAACTCCTTCCCATCTCGAGCCGTTTTTATTTAAGAAACTTTCAATTGTTTAATTGAAATGTCACAAAACTATATCTCACATGCGAATATGACCGATTGAATAAATGAACACCTAAATCGGTCCAGGATAGGGTGTCTAGTTCGGACCTTAATATGATTACGGGTTGGTGTATTATGAATGAGGCTCTCGCGACCAAAGCGTCCTTCCTCCCTTTTGATCTCTGGAGGGAGTCGTCTGGATGGAGACAGCAGGAGGTGGTTAGTTAGTTCTGGTGGAGCCAGGATCTTGGGCCCTCAGGATTAGCACGGTCAGACCCCGGGTCCTCTGCAATAATGGAATCAATTGGCGACGTCGACCGGGGATACATTAGCACCATATGAATACGTAAACGTGTATGTGTTTCTATGGATAGTGCAGTGATTTTCAATGTTTTCAGTTTTTAAAAAATAATCGATGTGCGATGATTTATTGAAAGTTGTTTGAAGAAATAATGAGGTTCACGATGTAGTGGTTGAAAATTCATGAAATAGTATCAGAGTGTGCAAATGGTATGATATGATATTTGATGTTTAGCTCATGTGAAATATCAATGGTTGATTGATTGATTGTGATTTGATAAAATTATGCGCAAGTAAGTAATTATCTTATGAATATCATTATTAAGATATGAATAAACATTGTTATTACGTTCAAATTAAGCGATAAGTCTAATTTAGAAATTCATAATTGATCTAGCTTATATAAAAACAAAAAAATATATTTTTTATGAAGAAAACAAAACAAATAAAAAAGCAAGAAAAATTTTCACTTTCATTACATTACACCGAAAGTTTCTTTTCAATTCTTCACCGTTTCCTTTCATAAAAAATTCACACCACATAAAAATTCAAACAGATTATACACAAAACTACAAGAACAACTTACAACACACACACAGACACACAAACAAAAAACCAACACACCGTCAATAAACGAAAAGCCGAAACCCCGCCGAACGCAGAGCGGAAAACTCGCTTTTCCCACCGCACATTAGCTCACATATAAAACACGCGCACGCCTAATATAACGGCTGTCGGGCCGTGTAACGGGCGCCGTTATCGTAATTATAATTTAACGTCTTGACAGTGATTTAGCCGTTAATGTGGCGTCGCTATCCATTCTGGTTTGGCGGATTTAATTAGCGCGCAAGATTCACGTCAAACGTTTAAACAGAGCGGTTTTAATTAGGGGTAGGGACTTTGCCGACCCCGGAATACAAACTTTCTGGATTTCCACTTTGTGAACAACGCTTATTGGATTAGCCCCGAGTGATATGGCTGCCGGGGCCTCCACCGAAACCGCTTTAATATTTAATCGACTTACAACACTGCAATGGGAAACGGTTAACTTTGCGCCTGCACACATAGACGTGATGGCATACGGAGGACCGAAAGTCGTTATCTTGTGTTGGTCTTGATTTTTGTGTTTGGATGTTATTGATGGACTGTATCTGTGGTATAATGAAACAAGAAGTTGTTGGAGAAACTTTGTTGATTAAATGTAAAATCTAGTGTAGATTCGTTCGATTCAAATGTTCTATTTCATCTACTTTTAATTTATCAATTAATAATTACTTTTTCGAAACGTATAGTACTGAAAATATATATTTTTTCAAATCGTATCTAAGACTATAACAATATAACACATTTATTTAAAAAAAAAATATTAAAAAATGTGAGTTTTGTATATGAACTCCTTACCAAAGAAAATTCGTTTATGTAAGTAATTAAACAGTTTTTAGTTACCACAAAGCTCGTTGTGGAGGGTTTTCCATGTTCATAATTTCAGTAGGTATGTGGATTTTTTAAATAAGCTAATTAAGCTGTGTTTGTTTGATCACAATTCAATTAACCGCTACGATTCTAATTAGTCGGTTTATTATGAAATTGTGTACTGTTTAAAAAATTGTATTTCGAGCGAATTTCGTTTCGTGTCATGAGCCGGCTAAAAGCGCATGTTTTGCTGTTTTTGCTGCTGAAATCCAAATTAATTTTGAAAATTTTCAGCGACTTTAATTCAATATAGATATTATATAAAAACCGATTTCGTTACGGAATGATAAATATTTTTTGATCTACATATAAAAAATTGTATATATATATTGAAAAATAATTCCTCATAACATTCAAATTCATCGCTAAAACTTCATTTCAAAATTAAACGATTACACAACATTACATGATAATTTTATTCAATTTATATAAGTTAACGTAATTAATAGAAGCACCCAATCGTGCGTAATCGATTCACGCACCCGAAACAAAATACGGTAACACCAATTAAACCCGGCTTCGGGTCTGTACTAATTTGTTTGAAGGCCTCAACACCGTACATAATATAATACGAATCGGGTATTTATACAGAAGCGATAAAACTTTATGCAAATAAGTTTCGCGAAACGATAAGTGGCTTAAGGGATTAATTGATTAAGGAGGAGTCGTGTTTGCGCGTTACGTCGCCCGGTATCGGTTTTAATACATTTAATATACCTATATTATTCGATACATTCCGCGCGTAATGTAACCGGCTGGTTCCAGTTCAACTTCGTCCTTTGCTAAACGGGTTAACGTTGCTGCAATTAACTGCTGCGGGTGGTTCCACCCACCACCCACATGGTAGTTTCCGACTGTCGTTCTGGAAATAGATTTCTATATTTTCAGCTTTAGGCGTTGTTAGATGATGTTTCAATTTTTTATGAGATCGAGGTTGAATATTCGTGGAAAATTTGATTATTATTAAAATGTCACTGATACGAACTTTGACCGTAATACATATTAATAAATGTATTATTTAATTAATAATTATAGTAAACCACGATTGTATATTAAAAAATATATATCAAAGTAACTGCGGTTAGTTGTTAAAGAATTATGATTTTATTTTTATAAAATAGTTGTCTTACTAATATTTTTTGAAAAGTTTGATTTTTTACATTAAATAAGTTTAACAATAATATAATGAATTTTTGAAATCTCACAATTCAAGATATTTCATACCGAATAAAAAATTGAATTGCTTTCATCACAAATATATATTTTTTTATCGCGATCGTATTCGATTCGTATACACATTTATGAATCGACATTTTATTTATGCGATCGTTTCAGCGATAAAAGAACCATCTAACAAGAATAAAATGGCAATGACAAGCCAAAATCTCAACGTTCAGAAATCGGATGATTTATTGCGAGGACGTAGGAAAAATGTTTCACATACAATGCATTACCGAATTTTCACAGTAACTTGAGCATTTTTCCATACACCCAAAAAAACATGTAAAAAAGCCTCACGTTCAAAACGCACATATTTATATACGCGCATAATGGACTCTTCTCTAGAATAGGTCATTGATTATACATAAAAGGATAAAAACACCCTTTGTGCATCAAAAATTCAAAGGGTCGATTCCGAACGGCGATAAGGACGGCGCACATCTTAATTCTTATATAATATAATAAATAGGGAAATTTGATAAACAAAACGAAGGGATATTGGTAAAAGGAAGTGTGTCGCACGCACTTGTGCCGAACCACATAATGTGCTTTCGATTCACAAAAGCGTTAAGAAGCACACATTGGGCGAGCATTTCATTATGCTCATTACACGGAAAACTGATCGAGATAATTTCAGTATAGTGGGCGAAACACTCGAAGAAATTAAAAAGAGTGTGTCGTCATTCTTTATATAGTTTTGAATGAATGAATTGAGATTTTAGCTATGCCCTCGTGTATACATATGTAGTGGAAATACGAATGTAAGGCAATTAAATTAATACATGTTAGAAAAAGTAATTTAATAACTAATCAAATTAAATCGGTTATTATAATTTATATATTTTATAACAAAAATACTTTATAATATACGGTTCCGAAATAACATGGTTTAAAGAAGAAGGCCAATTATTTTTTCTATTTTCGATTGTTTCATTTCAACATGGTATAAAAAAAGTATTATTATGCTACAGTGAAAAGAATTTTTATACAAATATACTTATAGAACCTAACGTCAATTTTTATATAATTACATACATTTTTTACACGGTAATCTCTGTAACGTGTAAAAAGAGGATTGGATATATTTGAAAATAATATTTGTTATACAAATGAAATTTCATTGATTGAAAAAAATATATCTTATCAATGAAACCTTGAGAAAACTTATAACACATTTAGTTATCTATAAAAGTAACAAAAAATTTACATAGTACAAACTAAACAATAAAACCACAAACTAACTCATCAACAACCGCAATAGCTAAACCACCATTATTCCTCACGTACAAAAAAATGTTTATTTCTATTTTCAACTCCTTGATAATATCTACACAACATATTTTCCACTCACGCTTAAAAAACATATCCTTCCATCAAACAATTATCAACCAACAATCGAACACTCAACTTCCACACACATCCAACCAAAATGAATCCCCACATACGATTTTTGCAACAAACATCCAACTTTGAACCGCAGCAACTAGCACGTTATACGAGCGCCAGTAAATCTCGTTGCACAAACGCCACAGGACACAAATTGCTTCCACTCTTACGGTACGATTACGTTGTAAGGACTCGGATTGAATTATGCCAAGTTATGTGTGCCGCGTTGTGGGCGAGATTCGAATTGGCGGTGTGAAGGAGGCGTGGGTGACGACATCATCATCATCGTGCAACTAACTCTGTAGTGTTGCTTCGGTTCTGTTTGAATATGGTGTTTTGTGGGATTTTTGGGTTCGTGTGTGTGTGGTGTTTGATTGTTTGGCTTTCGTTTTTTTGATATGAGAATGGAATTTTTTTGGGTTTTCCTGTTGCATTTGGTTTCGATCGGGACTTTCCCGTTGTTGAAGTACAAATCTAATTCATCTCCTATACAATAATCACGGATTTGTGTGTTCGTGTATTCGTTCGAATGACGCTTGCGACTTCGGTTGCGCTCGCGACTATGATCTTTATGTGTTTACACTTAAAGTCTATAATATGATGCTCATTACCTACTAACTACTGGCTTTGCCCATATGTGACAATAACAAATGAACTATTTTGATTTTATTAATTAAATACTAAATATTCAAATCGGGTACACATTTCGGGTTCACACAATCGGTTTTTCACATTTTAACGTTTTCCGTTTCTCAACAAATCCACAGCCGATGTTATTAACATCGGGCCTATTTACTATTTTACTAAAAATGATCGATTATTATTTAGTTTAATCCGAAGATCATAAATTTTCTCATGGAATTTTATTTTGCCAATATTTAATGACGCTTGTTAAAATTTAGAAACTTCTCGATATGCAAAAGTTTTGAAAATAATCAAGAAAATGGTATTACATCTAAAAATTTTTTAAAAATATTATAATTCGAATGTTTTTCAATTAATCAATTAATTAGATAAAGAATACTTATATAATACATATACAAGTATATGTATGAGCATACATATACCCGAAATCATTACCATTTTTTTTTAAATTAATTATACATCAAAAATTATTTACTAAATCACGAGCTGTCGTCACTACGGTCAATGAATTTCGTAAAAAATATAGACTCATTCGAATTATTATATTAAAACCGTTTATCTACCAGATTATTTTCGATTTTTTTGACATATGAATTCTTACTTACTAAAAAATAAATCTGGTAAAATGCTTTACATATAATTATTATATTAATCGTAAACGATAAACGATCGATACAAAAATCAAAATGGCGGACCGTCACACATCATCGTATCATCATACAATAAAAAAAAATCACAATAGCAATCTATAACATGTAAAAACACACTTACAACCCGATAGAAAATATTATTAAAAATTAACGAAACACACCCGTCGATGATCCCGGCCGTAATTACCCCCGGGCATACCGGGGGTGACTAATGGCAATAATGATGGCTTATTACGCTTCGGCCCCCGTCGCTACCAATTCAGACATCACAAGTGCGATCCCCCGCGGACAACGTTTTCATTACACCATCGAATGTGTCGCACCCCATTGTGCCATGGGCCGCTGGTGGCGATTTCGGCGAAAGCGCGCGTCTAAAAAATCGTACGACAGTGGGATGCGGGTCGTGATTTCGGGGTTGTGGTCGGATTTGGGGTGTTTGCGATTTTTTTGTAATTTGGGATTTGAATGATTGTGATCTGTGTGTGTGATAGGATTGTTGTGATTGTGAAAAATGTGTAAGGCTTGATAAAATTTTCTGATTTAATTTTGGATTAGATTCATATTGGAATTATGAAATACAAAAACTTGAATGGAATAAAAAAAAAAAAACATCACTAAGTCCGTCCACACCGTTCTCAAATTCATTCCCATACTTATTGCTTATCCTTTATTTCTATATTTTACATCATTCACAAACCATTTACAAATACGCATTGCGTTACATATGCGTGTTACCGTTGCGTAACGCTTTTCCTTTACAAGTATAATATAATATAATTCCAAAGGTACAACCATTATTGCTTCATAGAAAATCTTATAATAATTCCAACTTTTTAATATACTCAAATTCAATTTTAATCCAATAAAATTTTGAATCATTACTGATGTTATGTTGCCAAATGTTCAGGGGTTGTCTAAAAGGCAACAGATAGATCGCATCTGATTAGGATGAGGTCGATGTTGAATGAATCAACTCTTAACTTTCATGACTCTTTATTTTACTATATTATTATGACCGTATCTTTTTTGTACTATGCCGTTCTTTGCTAATTATTTATTACTATAATAGTAAATAGGCCCGATGTTATTAACATCGGCTGTGCATTTTTTGAGAAACGGAAAACGATAAAATGTGAAAAACCGATTGTGTGAACCCGAAATGTGTGGGATTTGAATATTTAATATTTAATTAATTAAATCAAAATAGTTAATTTGTTATTGTTACCAGACGTTATATAGACAAAGCCAGTAGTTAGTAGGTATTAAGTATCGTATTATAGACGTTAACTGTATACGCATTAAGACCATATTAGAATATCTGTATCTTTTAAGTCGCGAGCGTCATTCGAACAGACACAAAGAAATCCGTGATCATATATAGAGGATGTTACAATTTATTCTATAACACATTTTATCATCAGAAGAAAATTACAATATTAACATTTAAATTTGGATATAAATTTCATATTATTAGCCATCGGGTTTATTTTCATGAATACTCTTCTCATTAAAATAAATACTGATCTTTATGAATACAAATTATTGCATGTGTGTGTGTTAGTTATGCATGTCTTTATTGCTTATATGATCACAATTAAATTTTGTAAATATGTTAATTGTACATTTATAAACGTTTTTGTATTATTAAAATTATTTTATAAGTCGATCTGTTTCTATTATATTTTAAGATGAAAATCAACTCCGGGCCCGAACAACGCCACATACAATTCCCTAGTATTAAATAATACTCTCGTTAATAATAATTTAAAAAAAAACACATCAATCCACATAAAAATGAAGCCCTGCGACCATTTTTCATCATCGAAAATAATTTCAGCGCGATTTTCCATACGTCTTTGCACACTTCCGCGTTATCGCGAGTCTCGTTGAGCACGCACACCCACCGGCGACGATCCGCCGTTTTAGGACATTCAATTTCATTAACCGACGCCGTAATTTATTTAAGCCACTTGTTCTTTATGTACGTCGACGACCGCATTGTTGCCGGTCTCGTTGTTCGCGAATCGACAATTAAATCAGATGCCGAGAGGAAATCTCGATTTGAAAGCCGTGCGTCTTTCGGATTTTGCGGAATTCGAGTTTTTTTTTTGAATTTGTGTAATTTTATTGTATCTGGAAATGTATGTTCGTTTGATATGTATTGTATTGAAAAGCCATGTGTTTTTATAAATAATTTCGGTCGATAAGAGAAATTTAAAATGTGGTGATTGTTCGGTGAAAAGTGGTTTGAATGATTTTGATATCGCAGAAAATTATGTGATGAAAATTCAATTAAATGAATTTTATTGATATTAAAATATGAATTTTTTTTATCAGCCTACAGCGGTTTCTATTTATTTTATACAAGATTTACATTTTGATAATAAGCAGAAAATCATTTCTTCCCTATCCAATCCTTTTTTTCACACGGGGGATACGTTCCAGACTGTGAAAAAAAGTATGGTAACTATATATAGCAATATACGGTTATTAATATAGTAACCATATTATAGCAATAATCATTTAAAAAATAATAATAATTAATCTAATAAAAATCTTAGAAATCGACCACACAATAATATTAGTAAACATATAATACATTTGTAAATGCCAGAATCACAAAAAAAAAATCACCCATATTATTCAGAGACGCAAAAAACTCAAAATCATTACGCCACGCGCGCATCTCATTGATTTTTTTTATTGACATAATGTCTTTATCGATTCGTAGTGATTGATACGGCGTACATTTGAGAATGCGACAAACACTAACATACTCAAAATTGAACCGAACACACCACATTGTCCGACAACGAAGCATGCACGAGCGCATAGTTAGTGGCACCGAACGAATAAATAGATTTTAATCATCGAATATGGCACACGATCATTACTATTGATACATAATATTGTGTAGTTTCGTCAGCGGGCACTGGCCATCCGAGGGGGCCAACAAACAAACGATAACCGAATAAATTGGACCTTAACTAAATCGTAATGTCTCCATCAAATATAAATGTCAAATCGTTTATTGCGCGCTGACACCCCGCATCGGAACGTGACCCGATGATGATGATGGAGACGGAGATCCGAAGATTCTTTACGATATCTGAATGCAAGATTTTTCATATTGGATCTGCAATATTCCGAAGCGAGTGTCGATTTTTTTAATAAGAGCAAAATAGTTTTATGCAAAATGAATTTGTATAACAATCACGACACTCCGCATTTTAATATGATACAATGATGATGGTCTGAAAGATTGAAAAATCCTTTAAAATATCTGAATACAAGATTTCTCGTATAAAATCCGCAACATTCTGAAGCGGATGTCGATTTTTTGATAAGAATAAAATAATTCTGAAACAAAACACATTTTTATAACAATTATGGCATCCAAAATCAGAAAGTAACCCAATGATGATGATACGAAGATCTAAAGATTCTTTAAAATATCGAAATGCAAGATTTCTCCGCAACATTTTGAAGCGGATGTCGATTTTTTAATAAGAACAAAATAGTTTTGAAACAAAGTAAATTTTTATGACAATTATGACACCAATCATCAGAATGAAACCTAATGATGATGATCTGAAGATTCTTTACAATATCGAAATGCAAGACTTTTCATATAAAATCCGCAACATTCCGAAGCGGATGTCGATTTTTAGATAAGAACAAAATCTTTGTAAATAAAGGACATTTTTACAACAATTATAACACCCAATACCAAAACGTAACCCAATGAATAAGATGCAAAGATTCTTTATAATATCCGAACACAAGATCTCTCATATAAAATCCGCAACATTCCGAAGCGGATGTCGATTTTTAAAGGACATTTTTACAACAATTATAACACCCAAAATCAAAACGTAACCCAATGAATAAGATTAAAAGATTCTTTAAAATATCCAAACACAAGATCTCTCATATAAAATCCGCAACATTCCGAAGCGGATATCGAGTTTTCCGATAAGAACACAATAACTTCAAACAAAGCACAACATTTAATTGCCTCTAACATTTCCCCCCCGACGCGTATCGCTCTTCGAAAACGCACTCGTCGCTAAAACGCGAAATTGAATTAAACACAACGACCAACACTCGCTCGTATCGAGTGGACCTCTGGAGCCGTTTGAAACAATAATTCGAGTCAATTGCAACGTGGCGTGCTTGATTTAATCATTGCAAGTGGCCGTCGCGTTTCCGACACCGTCGTCTAGCGGAGGAACGATCGCCGTTAACGCTTCGATGACGTCCGTTCGATGGGCCGTTATCGGTTTCGGATGTGCGATGTGATGTCGTTGGTGTGGGCTGTGGGGTTTTTTTGGTTTTGCTCGAGGCTGTTGAGAGTCGAGGAGCCTTTTGGTTTTTGAAAATTTTGGATATGTAAAAGCGTTGCAATGTGTATTGCAATTTTTACTGTTCAACTTATGATTGTTCATTGATGATGGTTGTCGTTTTTTAAAATAAAAATTATGTATGTGTGTGTGTATATATATATATATATATATATGTGTGTGTGTGTGTGTGTGTGTATATATGTGTGTGTGTGTGTGTGTATTTATTCATTTATGAAAAATTAAATATCACAGTTTCAACAAAGTTAAACATCCGTTTTATGAGTCGTTATCAATATCAGATATTCGTAATTATTTAAATGAAATATACAACGAACTAATTTTCTGTAACTTTTAAATCTCAAATAATTATAAAATAAAATATTAAAAAAATTTATATTTCCAAAAAAAAAATTAATTCTAATATGAATCAATTTCATTTACGTATTTGATTGAAAAATTCTGAATTTTAATAAACTACAATTTTATTAAAAAAAAAACTAATAAAGATTTTTAATATGTTTCACCTTCTAAAATTATAGAGCATTATAAAAAAAATATTTATGACATGATGAATTATAGAAATTAAATTTGATAAAGTTTAGTAGGTTTGGAATAGATTGTTCGTACGATTGTCGATGCTTAGTGCATTCAATCGGTACAAGATTATTCAATGATGCATGTAGAATTGATCGAAATTCAATATATGATTCGGTACGGTTGAATCGTGATAATTCGATCGGAAGTAGCGCCGTCGTCAGCTATTTTGTGAATTCTATCGTATTGTAGATAGTGATTTTGTTCCGAACTATTTTTTTAAATTTTAATGAAATTTAGTTTCAGGATTTTAATTTTTCACGTTTGTTAATATTTTTGAAGATATTTTACTGATTTTTCTTTAAATATTTGTTCAATTTAATGTAGGAAATATTAAAAAAAAAATCAATTACTTTATAAATTTAATCAATGATTTCTTGAAAATATTAATCAGTTGAATTTTATTTGAAAAAAAATTAGTCTATGAAATTATTTTTCATTCAATAATAATATCATAGCCATTGATTATGATATGAGTGCATCGCTATTATTATGAATATCTTAAAAAAAATTAGAAGTTTCTTATGAGCGACATTTTAAATTTATTTCTTTTATTTGACATTTATAATACAATCTCAATTATTATTATATTTATATGATAAACTTTATTGGAATAAAAACATGTTTCCAAATGAATTATAATCAAATAGTTTTTAATGCAAATTATACTTTATTATATTAGAAACTAATAATAAAAATTAAATACAGTTCCCACAATAAATATTTTTCATAATGAACATAATTAAGCTTTTTATACTGATTGATATGTTCGCGAGTTTTGTGTTGATAACATTTGTGTTATTTATCTCGAAACCGAATGAAACGCTAATTTCATCTGAAAAAATGTAATTAGACGGGAAAATTAAGAGTGAGAACCTGAAAAGAGATCCGTAACTCGATGTTAGTACTAAAAGCTTTCAGTCCGAATCTGTATTGAGTTACCAAAATTCGAATTACACAAAATCTCGTTAATAAAGAACGCATATTTTCACCGAATTAATAAAAACAAAACGAACACATCATTCAATAAATTATAAGAATATTTTTGTATAACGAAAAAGAAACAATTATTCAAATTAGCTCCGTTAAAATTATGCGACTTGACGCTAAATATAATTATAATATTATCGAATTAACCACGATAAGCGCCCAGATTGCAGTATCAATATTTTCCAACAAAACGAGATGGCTTCCGGCGTCATGTTATGGCTTCCGGCTTTATAAAACGATAAATAAAATAAATACAAAAATTCTCATAAATTACATTAAAAACACCACCGCCAGAAAATTCGACGCGAAAACGAATAAAAACAAGAAACATATAATTTATTCATTTACCTTGTTCCCGTCGGAAAATATGTTGACAGCCGTGTTCGGCGGGAAAACTCCCGCCTGTCTTCGGACCGGTGAAAAGCGGAAAAAACCCACCCCCTCCGCGGGGAACGGAACGCGGAAAAAACCACGAGTCAAACGCGAAAAACGGCCATGATCCGCGCGGTTGGTACGCGGCCCGCTGCTGCGGTTGGCGGCCCGGTTGGCCGTAAGCGGCGTGCGTGCGAGCGTGCTCCGCCCGCGGCGGCTATCATAACACTAATTTGCTTGCGTCCTTTGGCGCGAGTTTATAAAACGGCGGCGGGGACGGAGCGCGCGTCGCCCGGCTGCGAGGGACCGAGTCGGAGTACATGGCCGGCACGCGGGCGCTTTGGGGCTGGGGTGGGCGGGCGCGGGCTTTCGGAACGGTGGCGCGCGTTTCGGTTTTCGAATTTTTTTCGGCGGTTTTGCTTTTTCGGTTTGATCGTGTGGTGGGTGGAAGTGATTTTTTTTTTGGTTGAAAATTTTTTAAGATGAAATCCCGATTTTGCGTGCCCGGAATTCACGTTTTTAAGTATTTGGAGCGGAGCATGGAGTGGTTGAAGCTACGGGTTTTTGGAGCACGAAAATTTGTACATACCTATACATATATTTTTTTAATTAAATATTTGATACAAGTCGCGGGATGGTGAGGGTAGATTCCGTTTTTAAAAACTACTCGATCGTCTCAAAATGGATATTTAACCATTTTACTTGTTCCGATTTTTCACTCTGTCAACCGCCATATGAATTATGTGTCGACGTCACGATTATTACGATAACTACTAGTAAATAGGCCCGATTTTAATAACATCGGCTGTGGATTTGTTAAGAAACGAAAAAATAAACGATAAAATGTGAAAACCCGATTGTGTGAACCCGAATTTTAATATTTAATATTTAATTAATAAAATCAAAATATTTCATTTGTTATTTGTTTGTGACATTATAGGCAAAGCCAGTTGTTAGTATCATAGACATTAATTTTATACGCATAAAAGCCATAGTCGCGAACGCTACCGAAGTCGCGAGCGTCATTCGAACAGATACACAGACACACATAAATCCGTGATTATTATAAAGGGAATTGCATGCGGTCGTTGACGATCGGCACTATTGTTTACACTATTCATAAAAAAATGTCATATCAAAAAAGACCATCTACAAAAGTTCGCCTCGTCGGAAACCTGTTGTCTCATCATGTTCCTACATATATGGAAAATGGAACTAGTCCAGATACCACCAATCAAATGATAAAACACGGGATATTTGACTATTTAAATTATAACTTACATATCATAGAAAATAAATGGTTGTCATTTTTATTTAAAATTTTTAATCGGAGCACCGTTCTGTAGTATTTAAAATGAAATTTAAAATTTTTATTCAGTTTTATATGTTGAAATAATATGATAAATTAGTTTTGAAGAAATTGAAAATGTTTGGAATCGTTCAAATCAACCCCTATGACACCTCTTCAATTCCGTACAATAAAGGGATTAAATGCGGAGTATATAGTTCAACGAAAATAATCCTTCCATTCCTTTAATACAAGATCGCTTTTCCTACCAAAAAAAAATCCAAATCTACAACAAACGGTGACTCCAATGATGCAGCATTCAATAACGAAAAGAACTAAACGACAAAACTATCATTCAACCGAAAAACCCCCTTATTAAAAAAAGCGAAAAGGACCCTAACCGGCTACACAAGAACACAATTTTCTTTTATTTTCTTTCCGAATGCATCCGAGCAACACTCCACCACGCGCACGCGTCCGGCGCTAACGGACTTTAAAGCTCCGTGGAATAAAGTTCGTTTTGGTGTGAAAGCTCGTACACACACCGCCGACAAATTCAATAGAAACCATGCAATCACGAAATCGTCCCGCGCATCGAAGCTTATATATTCTTCTCTTTCGCACTCACTGTTTTTGGTGCGAGGACGAAAGGAGACGCGAAGACGAGCGTTGTGCATTATTCGTGCGGCGTTCTTCTTGCGACCGCAAAGCGAGGGTTGGGGGTGGAGATCTTTTACAAATCTTGTTTGGAAAACGGGCTAAAAACGTGACGTGTGTTTGTATCCGTATAATAGACAAGCCGTTGCGCGTAACGTTACGCCACTTTATCTTTTTTATTTTATCGAAATTTTTTTCGACGCGTTCGAAAGTGTGTCCGAGTGAAAGGAATAATGTTAATTTGTCATTTTCAATTATATTAAATAAAAAATGAAACGAATTTATTTAGTTAGTATTTGAATAATTTTCATGTCCATTGTATTAGGTGGTCAATATGAGAAATAACTAAATGCTAGTTAATCTAATTTTAGCTAGTTAAATTAAGTGAGGGAATTCGTGTTATGAGCATTAATTAAAAATTAAATTATGTGTATATGTAAAATATTAATTAGCGAATATTTGCAAAATTGAAAGCTTTGCATTTAAAATATGTAGCAAAAGGCCTAATAAAGCGTTTTTTATCAAAATATTGTAAAAAAACTCCCTAAGTACCTAAGTAGTTGTATGTCAAGTTAGTAAGTTAGTAAGTTTTTAAAAATTATTGATTATAGCTACTGACCGTTTATTACAAATAATTTTGATATGTGAATGATGAAAGGTTCACCGCCATTGTTGTAAGGCACGTCAACTGTCATATTTGACAGAAGAAATTAAATGATGAATCTACACTAAATGACACCAATAACCACCAAATGTTATTAAATTTCATAGACAACGCAGAATTCTTTGCTTCGTTCATGAACGAAATGATTACACAAACGTAGCGTAACATATATAATATTAATCATCGAACTTATAGGCATATGCGGAATTGAACACTTTAAACTAATAAAATGTGCTTTATCAAAATATTTTGAAAAACTCCCGATAATACACAAAAATTGTCTCTTGCCAAAAATATTGACCATTATTATTAATGTTTAAATACTGAACAATGAGTTACTGAAAATGAGAACCGTTGAAAAATATTCATTTCATTTGAATTTTCAAAAAAAAAAAATTATAATAATCGAAATATTTGAATTAAATTACACCAAAAACAGCATACACATTCTAAAAACGACAAAATCACGGCCATTACATTAAAAAGAAAATCGTCGATCACACGGCCATTTCGTTGCTATTTTTACGGTGGTATGCATTTGTACATGGCCGCTTGCGTGCTCAGTTGCGTCCAGAAGCGGAACGGCCCGCCGGCAGAGTGGGGGGTGG